>JAADVW010000476.1:0-26781 GCA_023335875.1 Elongisporangium prolatum | reverse complement strand
GTTCCAAAATCGTGCCGCCTTCTTCCAGCATCCGCGTTTTCCCCAGACCAGAAATACCAGAACAAACAGGCATTGCCACTTGAATGCGATCAGATGCGGTACTTCTCGCATGTGTAGAGATGTTCTTGAAGCACTTCGATACTGTATCAATCGCTTGCTCCCGCCCAACCAGGCGGAACTCTAAACTTTCTTGTGCCAAAATGTGAGGCCGTGAAACAATTGCCTCCATGTTGGTCATGTCGCTTTCCAAGAATGCGAGGAGATGATCGCACGAACGAAGATCCACTTTAGGGCCAATCGGTACAGCAACTGGAACACTCGGAGGAACAACCACATCGTCGGTTGGAACCACCACCAGTACGTGGATTTGATCAGTTGATGGCTGAGGCATTCTGCTCTTGTCAAACAGCCAATGCTGCAAAGTCTTTGTTCCTTCATTTGCTCTCCATCGATCGCCGCCTGGATGTCCTTATGAATTTCCCCCTCTTCCAGTCGCAGCGCAGCAGAATCGTCGGCTGTCAGCCACGCGTCGCCCTTCTTGGCCAAGTACAGATCCAGTTCATCCGCATCGCACGTGATCTTGCGCGGCTTCTCCGCCTTGATCGCTTTCTCTAAGTCCCCCACCGACTGGCTCGCATCAATTTCCACTGGGAACGCGCTTCCGGCCGCTCCAACCAACGCATAGAAGAGCTTCACCATGTTTCCTTCTGAAAACATCTGTTTACACCTCACTGTCAGGGTTTTACTTTAATGCTGGCTTCCGATATTAACCTTAACCGAGGTTGAAATCTTTGTTCCAAAACCGGTTCTAAGTAGGTTCCAAAACGATACCGGTATCGATCTAGTGAAGCGGTTTGACCGCTCGGACAAAGGGACATCAGTGTATGGGCGCCACGGTTGTCAGTAAACGACAGATTTGAAAGCCATGGCAGCAGCCAACCATTGCCTATCGGTGCTTCTCCTCAAGCAGCGCGTCTTGCTCAAGCTGGATTTCTCTCCACGACGTTGCATTCGCTGAATAAACAACAATTGTTAGAACCGACGCACAAACTACAATTTCACCATGTTTCAATAGCCCAACCTGGATCTCATTTCGAAGAGACTCGATATCCTGTGCGTTGGCAGGTATGCATGCTGACAAGTTTTCCTTCTCGAGCACTACCTTGTGCATTCTGATCTGGCTTGATCTCGCTCCATTAATGTCAACGCACCAATTCATGAACGATTTTATATGGACACTCAAGAGAGAGAAAGAGAGAAAGCTCACATACCTGTAAGCTTGACGACGGAATCTTCCAGGTTTTCCTGCACAATAGCACACATACTGAATAAATAGGAGTCGCAGGCAGCATGCAGTGAGCAAATGATTGCTTACCAATCGTTCCATGAGCTGCATATTAAGACCGTTGAGTTCTTCCAGCAGACTTTTGGCTTGACGAGATTCATCGGAACTTCGCAAAGCTCGTCCGTTTGCGATCCAAAAAGCCTGGACGCTGATTTCCCTGCGACGCTTATCGACGTGTTCAAGATCCACTTAAGAGGAGCCACCAGCGTTTTAGGAATCAGGCTGGTGTACATGTAGATTGCCGATTCTGGTTGAGACGGCAGTGGACACGGGTACGGAATCAGCGCATGCATACGAAGATCGTTCTGTCGCTACGTCTGAATGGCGTCGTCCAGCGCATCTGCGGCAGCTCTCGCAGATTCCATCACGCTTGGATCAATCACCTGCACTTGGTAAACCATGTTCTTTCTGTTCAAGTGGTCTCTCACGAGTCAGACGAAGCGAACTTTCTGTCACGAGCAAGTTAACGCACTCACGCTCGGATGCGCGAGTAAACATTGTCCCATTTCAGAGTTACACATCCCGGTGCCAGGCATTGGTACATTCCTATGGAGACATCAAACCAAGGTGACAACAATGGGCCAATATTGACCTTCGACTGGTTGATCCGCAGTCGTTGCAAGGTATCTTGTGGGCGCATGCACGTGTCCATCCGAATCCGCGTCTCCTCCGACTGGGGATGACGAAGCTGTTGATTTTGGCACAAATGTGACACTGAAATCGATATTGTGGTCTTCCAACTCGAACTTCCACACGAGAAACTGGTTGGCGTGTGTTACTGGCAGCTGTACTTCATGACACGAGCCTAGAGATCACCATCGAGAGAGTGAGCTATCGGTGCTTGCAGCATGAGTAAAAGACGCCGGTCGGTTCACCTCTGCCGACCAGAATCTTTCAAAGGGCACAGGCTGCAGGATGAACTGGATTGCCGTCATGTGAGTACGGTGACCAGATCCAGGTGAGCTTCCTCTAGAAAAGCCAGCCACGCCACGTTTATTTGAAGCACAGCAGAATGCGCTGCAACAGCAATCCATTAGAGCCCGATTTCGCTCGAACTAAAGGCGACCAACAAACCAGCAAGAAACTCTGTCATATCGCTGCACCAGTGTGCTAGAGCCGCATCATTGCGTCCGTACTGGGATGGGAACTCAGGCGGCGCTGTGGCTGTCTTACCTTCCTGCTCCTCTTTGCTTGTGGTCCACTGCGACACGCTCCTTAGTACGTCCATGAACGCCAGCATAGGTCGTCTCAAGCTGTAGGAAGATGATCCGTAGGACACGACCAGCTCCATTGAGTGACAATGCAGCGAGGCCGCAGTCGTGAGGCTGGCGATCACGGATCCGGCCACGCCAGCATCGCTTACGTCCACGCATATGACAACCACATCCACAGCCGAGTCCACCGTTTCGTCCGCCTGTGTCAGATCCGCCTCTTCAGTTTCACAGGGGACATCTTTGGTTTTCCGACAAGCGGGTCGGCCAAATCAGCAGATTTAATCTCAACAACCGCTGAGATTAAATCTGCTGATTTGGATGGCGGATCACGGCGGATCGAAAATGGGCTCGAGTGACAATATCCAACTTGATCGTTCCGACAAACGGGCTCGTGTTCGAAGCAGAGTTGCCTTTTTAGTGGATTCATTCCAATCCCTTCGGTGTCCATGACCTCACGGAGGCCACCGCCAGCCCCAATGGACCGCCGCCTCCAGCCACGACCCAAGCAGATGAAGTTCAGGACGCCGGATAGACAAGAGACGTGAAGGTCCTGGATCTAATCCTGCTGGTGGCCACATGTGCCACGATGAGCGACAGCGAGTGGGTTGCTCTGCGGCTTCCGTCGCTCGAAGCCGCGGAGGAACTAGGCAAGACACTCAACTCTGTGGCCGCAAAGGAGCACACCCGCGTACTGGTGGCGCAATCGCTGCATTGGCTTGACCTTGTGGTAGCCTGAGTACACGATCTCTGTCGGCGCTCTGATTCTGGAGATCATGGCCAGGAACGCCGGACCATTCTGCTAGTAGCACGCTTTGCAGAGGAGGATCCGGACGCGTCCGAGATCCAAGTGGTCCGTCTTGTACGTGTGGCACGCAGTCATGATCCGGCAGCAGCGACAGACGTGATGATAGCGAGCAGAAATACTGGGATACTGTGTCACGTTCGCGCTTGCATTGCAGTGCAGACAGTCGAAGGCGAATGGCAGCTCTGGCCCGAACCCAGAGGTTACGATCGACGGCTCTGGCGTCACAGTAGGACACGATTCTGTAGCTGACTGAACAGGATCGCCATTTCCAGCAACGCCTTCTCTACTATCCGCCTCTACTGACTGCTGCTGCTGTGGCGCGTCGTGCTCTGCGTCCTCGTAGCACTCGCTCTCGGTCGAGCTGTCGTCCAGATTGAAATGTTGAGCTATTTATGGCAATTCGTACCATAACGTAATACAGTATGAAGTGGAGTCTCCAAAATCGTTCGCACAAGCGAAAGGGACTCATTCAAGGCACACTGTGACGATAGCACCTGTTAGTGTGTCTGCAGACGCGCGCATGACTAAAGGTACACTAACGAAAGCATGAAAGTTTCACTGATTTCTTTCAGCCGTATTTTTCAGATTTCTCCCGCCACTCGCTCATTTAAAAAAGCGCGTCGGGGGAGGAATATCAAGCGCGAGGTCAAGCGCAAGAACTGTGAGCCAGCTGAGGTCCACGGCCACGCGAGCGAACAAGGAGATCAAACCAATGGAGAAGCACGCAAAGTTAGGGGCCAACGAAACCCACGACAGGTAAGATATCCAATGCTTGGGCGCGCACACCGTTCAAATTGACTGATTTATTGTAGATGCACGCCCAAAATGCGACCGCGACAGCCAAAGCGGTAGTGAGTACAAGCCAGATCAAGAAAGTGAACACGATGAAAGCGATTTTGAGCGAGACCTTGGTCGAATCGTGGCAAAACGTGAGTAGAGCATCCACGCTGTATTTGAGTTAAACGCACGAAACCAGTACCTCACATATACGCTGTTTTGTTGCAGTAGGAGTTCAAAAAAAGCAGCGCAAGACGTCGCCACAAAGGAAGAACGATGCAGTACCAGAGGTAATCAATCGAATTCCTCGAGTCCGGTCAAGCAAAACCCTGAATGATCGAAAAGAGGGGGAGAAAAAAACGACCGAACTTAAAAAAATCGGGTCGCTCCGTTTCCAAAGGTGCTGTTCTCCACATGGGAGGAATTTTTGGAGTTTTTAAAAGGCTATGAAGACGAGAACTTTTTGAAATCTAGACGCACACGTCTGTGAGAACCGAAACATAACATGTATGCCTGCCCGTGTTTTGAGCTAGATTTGTGTATTATTCTGTCGCTGACGTTTTATGTGCTGGGTTAAAATATGTAGCAAAAGCCAGAAAAAAATCCCATCAAGATTTAAATGGAAATGTCGCCCGTATACCCGGCCACCTCGGGGAAATGGAGAGCATCAAACGTCCAGTCTTTATACCGGATGTGACGCCCGATTTTATGCAGCTGTCCAAAACGAGGATGGAAAATGGAAGGTGAAAGTTTTCAACCAGGTGTGCTTATATACATGCTTGCTTTGGCCTCTCTACGTGTTGTTTTAATATTTTTGTACGTATGCTTGCAGACGTTTGTTCACAATCACGAAACTAACAAGTCGATACCGGACATGTACTTCGGAGCAGAATCTATTGATCCAAGCTCTGAAATAGCCATGGATGTTGCAAATATGGTTGACGTCCAAGCAAATCCAAAGCGAATCACGCAGTTTTTGTCAGACACATTAGGTATGGGACTTTGCTCTGCATATGTATAGGATGTTTGAGCTAAATATTGTTGTATATGTTGTATGGTCGAAAGGTGTCCTCACAGCAGGCTAGGAACATTATTCGTAAGCTTGAAGGGAAACATTCTGCGGAGTCCAGATTGAAAGATATGCTGGATGCTTTTGTGCAAATCGAAGGCAACAGCGCTGCGATTCTACAAGACCAGATGGTTTGGTATAGCTACTCAAAGTAGGACCCAGAGCCAATGCTTCGAGGAGTGAGGTCAGTGCATCGCCATGGATTGGACCCATGGCACCAGCAACTTAGGCTATCACATGGGTAAGCGCATATTTCATCAAAATACTGCTCAGAGTTGGAGTTCGCGTGCTTGTGTTTCAATGTATTAGTGTGTTAGTGTAATAGTGTTAGTGTGCTAGTGTGCCCATAGTGTACGGTGCTAATGCGTTTTTGTTGGAGTTTTGTAGTCACTGCACCCACCGGACGAGGAGTGCCTGTGTTTGAATGAATGAACGAGAGGATACGATGATCCAGTTATTCGAGTTTTTCAAAGGGCGCAATCTGCAATGGAGCCAAGTGAAGACATTTATCATCGATAAAGATTTCACTGAGTGGAAAGCGATCAGCATTTGTTTCCCGGACGCAAAAGTATTGCTTTGTCAGTACCACACGATCACGTTCTAGATGTAGCTACTTGAGAAGTCCACGTACAATCTCAAAGTGGTTCAGCGTGAAGACATCATAGCCCTTTTCACGCCAAAGATCTACAGGTGTGACATCGTTTACTTCTTCATTAGTTGGGTAAATATCTGACTGTGATATATGTGTGAGCAGTGGAACAATCGACTCGTTTAATAGAGCTTATGGTTCATTTTCAGAGTACTGGTCTGTTACGGCTGCATTGATTCTTGAATATTTTGATCGGAATTGGTTGACCTGCAGGAGATATGTGGTCTAACTATGCTCAAAGTTTGCATTTCTCGGCTGGAAATACGACAACTAATCGCATCGAATCGAACTGGCATCAACTGAAGTTATTGATGGGACGCCAGCCCAGAATCGATCGAACCATTGCAGGAATTTTGCGACACACGTTGCAGTAGTTCGACAGTTGATGACTGTTATGCGTCATCATTCATCGCACTCACGAGCCCCAGGCGTCATTCCTGATTTCCTTTCGCGTGTACCTGGGATTCTAAGTGATTATGGAATGAGAAAAGTCCATGATCAATGGGACAATATGACAGTGCATGTGGCCGGCGCAGTTACTGTTCGTCGTCAGCAGGCCACGTAGAGGGTGTGGATTGTTACTACAAGAAGTCAGCAATTTATGGTCGATGAGGTTGAATGGACATGTACTTGCCTGTTTTATTCCAGCACACATTAGCCTTGCCAACACATGGTGAAGATCGCTCGTGAATCTCAAAAATTCAGCCAGCTTCCAGAGCAAACTGTGCCAGCTCGATGGAATATGCACTCAGCAACAAAACACTTTAGTGACTTCGAGCGGGGCATTGATGACGTCATTTCAGTACTCGACTGTGCTAAGCTGGCAACCTATTCTGCAATAAAAGTTGAGCAAGGTCTCAATGAGTCACTTTCTGGGATACAACTCAAAAGGGGACGCTCGAACAAGAAGGAAAAGGTGTGTTTCATTCGGCTTAAATGACGAGGGCTGGCAAATCTTGTTGTTCTATAATCCAGCGAGAAGTATGCACATGCAAAATCGATGGCGGAACCATTGTTGACGCACTTAGCAAGTCTGACTTCGAGAAAGTTTGATGCATTGAAGCGATGGGATGAAATCATTTCTAATGGTATCTGCAAGTAGATAGCGTACCCTCATTATCTTCTTCATCAAAAAAATGATGATCTTCTTCATCATTTTATCTTCTTCATCAAAAAAATGATGATCTTCTTCATCATTTTTTTGATGAAGAAGATAATGAGGGTACGCTAGATCCCTCCATTCCATCAGAGGTTACTACGTCCAGATGATGGTGATAGCGAATTGGATGTAGCAGACGCTGTTTGTGCTCTTCAGTCGATTGATACAATTAGTGAAGTCGAGAATGGATCCAGTTACATTTTATGCGATGGAGATTTACGCGAAAGATCAGAGTTTGCTGAAGTTCCTTCTCTTACATCTATGTCTCAAATTTCGCTGCCGACTATGACGATCTCACAGAATTCACAAGTGCCATCTTTGATTTTGAATGTGATAATTCAGAGCCACCGACTCAAGTAGCAATTGAAACGCCTGTACCAGTTGACGTGAAAGCAGCTGCTGATGTTGCACAGACAGAGCCTGATCATTCGTCTGCAGTCAAAAGTCCGACATCAAAATTAGTTGAGGACAAAATCGACTCTCAACAACATGAACGAGGAGAACAGGAAGATATTGTCACTGGTAACGATGACCCCATAGTGATCCAGCAACAACTACACAACCGACTAGACGTGAAGTTGGCGTTCTTAAGATTCCAAAGCCAAATCGAAAAAGTGGAAATACGATATGCAAGAACCTGACCTAGTTCCGCATCAAAGCAAAGGCGAGATTGGCTGTGATCACACTGCCTATCGATACATCAGTTTCAGTGAATCAAGTCGTGTATTGAGCAAATGGAAACCGAAGCATTGCGCTCGTAAAATCAATTCTTTGCGCTTATCCGGAAGCCATGACAGATAAATTTCTTGAAGGACGTACGCCTACACGCAAGTGAGAAATTCGTTGAAGAAAAAGATTATCAGTACAAGTTCGTGATTCCATGGTCGTTGGTAAAGCGAATGATGAGCTGCATTGAGGAAGAGCTAACAAAGCAGCGCGAAATTGAGAAACGTCAAAAACGTGTTGCGCGACGTCGTGCAATGATTGTTGACGTCTTAAGTGATCTAGTGAATTTGCCGCCCAAATCCGAAGATCTCATCATATCTATGTCTCCAGACTCTGTGCCCTTCTCGCTGTAAGTCAATCAGTGTGTCAATTGTGTTAGTATGCCACTTGTGTTAGTGTGCCATGAATCTGGCTTACTTATTTAGTTGTTGCTCATTGTGGCTTAGTTCTTTGTGCGCACAAACTCTTCTATGCGGTAAAATCAAAATGCAACTCGTGGGAAGAAGACATGAATTGGTTAAGCAGTACTCACAGCTCTATACCACAACATTTGGTTAAGCAAGTACAGATATTTGGAATGAAAGGCGGCGCTGAACAACTGAAAATTCAAAATCATTAAGCGCTTGCAAAGTATCGATCTGCTGCATTTGAAACGCATTACACTCTGCCTTCCGGAGAGAAGACAATCCGATTCGACAAATCGTAAGATATTGCGCAAAATAATCACTTGCTGAATGACGCAATTATTTTTAACTGTCTGTCATGCTATTTGTGACTCAATTTCTGGCGTGATGATGATGGATTCGTCCACGTTTCACAACGGTATTCCATCTCTTCCAACGATATCTGGACAAGTGAGACCATTGTGGCTCGTCAATACACTCGTATATCCTGTACATCTTGCATCGGAGCATCATTGGTGCGCAATTTTAGTTGACTTCTTTCAAAACGAGGGAAAACGAACTATAGTTGCGAACTTGTATGATCCCTATTGCAATGGCGCTTACGACGATGCTGTTGAAGATATATGGAAAAAGAATACCATACATACAAGCATGGCATGATAGGTGCGAAAATGGAGCAGAATTTCCAGGTTGTATTACTCACTGGACCAATCAGCCCAGGCAGACTGCTAGTGAATCATCAAGCTGTGGTGCCTTTGTACTGGGGCAAACATACGTCCATGTAAACCGGGAATTTGGCTTTCACTACCAAGATATTACTTAAGAGCATCTGACCGTCATGAGAATCGCATTCTGTGGACTCTATTGTGCTCTACTGTTGAACACACCCGAAACAATTTACAGAGCGATCGCCACGTGACCAGCAAATGCACTCCAAGTTACTTGCACATCTAGAAAAGCAAAAGAATAGCAAATGAGATGAAAACGTCAAGATAATAAAAAGTGTATGGGCTTCGTATCCTTATTATTGTTCACTCTCTGAGTTTGGTGCAGCACAAGCGAAATAGAACGTTAAACGATATTTCGTACTCGTTGTCGCCTTGTTCAATGCCCACAGCTTGATCAGCAGCAAACTGATTGGCAATCCTTTTGTCCTCCTGGATCTGCAGGAGCACTCTCTCGTGCATGGCGAACAAGTCATCGATAAAGCGAGAAATTGCGGAAAGCTGAGTCTCCAAACTGTCGAGATAGCGCAAGCGTGACCGCACCAGCCTTTTAGTAAGATCTTTGTTGTCCATGGGCGTCCGTTGTCGCTTTTTCTCCCACTCGGCCGTCCTGGATCTTTGCTGCGAATCGCTAAGTGCCGAGCGCACGGGGCATGATCCGAATGTCCCTTATGGAGTCGATTTGGTTCCCAACGAAGCAGGTAGTTTTCATTTCGGCCAGGTACCTTTCACTTTAAAATACGTAAAGTTGAGGAGAATGAAACAGATCTAAAACCAGAGAGTGCCCGTTGTTCTCTGGCATAGGTTCTATACCCTGTAGGGTCTATGCCCATGGTGTAGTTTCTCTACTACCAACGGCCCTTAGAACATTCCTAGAGCTAGACTTGAAGCCTGTGCTTCAAGTACAAGCTACTCTGGACAGAACACATAGACATGCAGCGTAGGACACAGCTAGCGCTAAAGCTAGATAATACACTTCATTCCAACTTTCACCTGCTTCGCCTCAAGTTGCCCTGCAACAGAGAACATGTTGTAAACCGTTTACTTACGGGGTACCTTGAAATATAACTGTCGGCTTAGTGTGCCAATTGCCCTTAGTGTGCCACTTATCATATCTGTTAATTGTTATTGCGCCATATTGTGCCAGTCGTCACATTGTTTTAGTGTGGCTGTAACGCGAGCCAGAGCGAAATGAAGCACGCAGGTGAAAGTCAAAAGCGGGTGAGAAAGTTGGAGTGCTCCCAATGCAGCAAAGAAGTTGTCAGAGACAGATTTTCCATCGAGAAGAGTCGAAGCTAGAGCTACGAAATTCAGCTCCAGTACCTGTGCGTAATTTTGCGATTGACCATGACTTGATCGCAGACGTTGCACAAGTCTAGTTGCGAGGCAACTACTAAGTAGTGCCGTTGCTTACTGAAATGCTGATTCCATTAGCATATCTCGTCTTTAACTATATTTACGGTAAATGCCATAAATTACTGTAAAGGGATTCCGTGTCATTCTTAGAAGGAGGGACCGCAGTCCCTTCTGCTGCTGACCACCATGGAACATAGAGGATACGAAGGGAGCTCGACCGAGAGCGAGTACTGGACTACGCTCACCCAGAGCAGCAGCAATTGGTGAAATTAAATCCGCAAATTGCAGGAGATGGCGCTGTCGACCTCACGTCAGCTCCAACATGCATCACTGGCACAGCTTCTTCCAAACCACTTGCTCCATCCAACTACAAGCGCATTGTTCATGCCGCTAGACCCATCAATAGTGACGGCTGATAAGTGAGATTAGAGTCGCTTGACTGTCTCTTCTGCTGCGCCACTGTCACCGCCATGGTGCACCCAGAATTATTTCCAAAGACAACACAGCGTCTGCTGCTGCTGTTACGTCGTCTTAGAGTACGATAGCTACGAAGTGGACCCACGTAGAGCTTGGAGCTGATTTCGTGTGCAAGCCCTGCTAGTCAAAGAACGGACTGGCATTTCTGGCCAAGATCGTGACCATCAAGGTGCCAGAGCAGCTCCATTGCGCAAACTGCCACGAGATCAAGCCGATGGACTTGTTCCCAACGCTTCAACGCGTGGTCAGGCTATGACAAGCAAGCTCGTCTCCAATCCGCTTTACGAGTCCAGACTAACAACTTCATCAGCAGAGGTTGGTCAATACAATACAACGCGGCATTGCACTTTGGTCACCTCCAATAGTGAGCACGGAACTACAGGAATCCACAATAATAGTCATTGCCGTAATTGCAATATATTGCTGCCAGGCAAATCTGTCTCTCTCTACTCATCATCAACATATCCCAGGGGGGTGGAGCTGTTCCAAAGAGCGCGATTCGCACGCAAAAACATGATCGTTTCAAAGTTCGCTGGGAGCATCGACGACCGCAACGATAAAAGGACCAACTTACAACTTGAGAACAATCGCTCACACGTGTTGCTAGTGGGCGGAATCATGCGCAAGAGAGGGTCGTACTGGACGGAGATTCTCTCCGATCGGCGGGTCCTCCTCGCCTGACGCAAAATAGAAGTAGCGAAGTCGTCATCCTCTATCATCACTCGAGTCGTCGTCGGAGCAGGCACGAAAGCTTGCGCAGCGCGCTGTTCAGGTGCCGACAGATCATTCAAGATCTTGACAGTGGCATTTTCAAACGCTGGCGGCCGTCAGCAACAGATACTCTCCCATCATCGGATGCTTGTCGACGCACGCGTCGAACAGCAGACGCACCTCCGCAAGCGTGCGCCGCTCCGCTTGGAGCTTTACGCAGAGACTGTCAAGCTCGCGGATTTTGTCGACGAGCGCACTGATGCGACGGTGAGCGGCTCCACGTGACACAAGCTCCTCTACCGCGCTAACTGTGAGAATGACGTCGCGGATCACCGAGTATCTCTCTAGCATAGCGAACGTGGACAACCACCTCGTCACGTTCGCCTTGATAGGCTTCAGGTCGGTGACCTTGGCCAGCTCAGCAGCGATTTTGATGCGACGCAGCTGGATCATCAGATTCTGGACCTGATCTATCTGATCCCAGTTTTCACCCAATAGGCAGTTGACTCCGAGATTAAATCGGTGACTCGCGCAGCCAATCAGAGGCAACTCCAGCCGAGTTGCGATGCTCTGATTGGTGGCACAGTTGTCGGCCACAATAAAGCGCACCATAGACAACAGCTTGCCGTAGACATCCAGAACGCTCTCGATGTGATCGATATGGCGTCAGCGCTCATGCCTTCGTCCATTGGAGAGAGAGCCAGCAGCCTCTGGCAACGGTCACCGTCCCGAACTAACACCGCGTAAATGCCGAGAAAGTGAATGGAGTTGTTCGTCCAGCCGTCGAACATGATTCCAAACGACTCTCCCAATTCGGCAGCTAGCACAACATCGATCTTGGACGCCACGAAGCGCCTGTAGGCCTTGATAGTCTTCACACTTACCGGCTTCATCTTCGCTACATCACGCGTCGACTTGTTCTCGACCTCACTCAGAGGCATGCTGCGCATTACAAGCCAGTCAATCCACTGGTAGATGTTGCTCGTGGTCTCGTCGCAAATCCGAACATGTCGATCGTGCTTTTTGACGAGACCTGGATGTCGGTGAACTCGACCCGGTGGCTTCGCAGACAGCTTGCTTGCGGACGCAGCTGCACTTCTTGCACGAGAAGAGGCCGCCCCCGAGGTCGGCGAAAAAGAAGGCGCAAAGCTGGCGAGTCGACATGGCGATTGAGGGGAGGATGCTGATTGCAGACAGGGGTTCCGCGATTTCAGGTGAGTTGAGAAATGAACTCGGCAGTTCTCAAAACGGTCGCATGACTGCTCTACAACCAGCCCTGTGGCGCTAGGACATTGGTGGAGGAGGGAAGTCACGACCACCAGAGCATGAAAGTACAATAGTATTATACAGTATTTTGTATTGTACTGGCGATTAAAGAATCAGTAAATACTAATTCCGTCAATACAATGCAGCAGTGGTTATTTTGACCGAGCCCTGATCAGCAACGCTGCGCGGTTCCTAAACATACTGTACATAACCTGCTGTGCCCTTGTCACGATGAACTGGAGCAAACCGCGACGTTTGCCTGCTCGATTTGCTGCCGAACGCTTCAGTCGAGATATTTTCATGTGGCCCAGATAGATTTGCCCCCAAACGATCGTCGTTGTCGCGCGTGTTTGATGGGATCTCGGACGCCAAGCGGAAAAGGAAATGCTGTCGTAGACTTGCTGGCAATCGCAAACCCTCTCTAGCTGACGTGGAGGTGCCAGCAAATAGGAAGCTGTGAGAGTGACGCTAAAGCTGTATGCGAAGCCACGATAGGCTCATTCAAGCGCAAGTATGATGAGCGCTTAACCGTAAAATAGAATAGAAATCCCGTAAATACCATCAGCGGGTCGCCTTTTCGCCTTTGTTTCGGTGTCGCTCTTAGAAAGAGGGTTCGCAGTAACACACAATCGGGCTTGTAATGGAAGGCAATGCTTATGACGGCAGCTCGACTGAGAGCGAGTACTATGAAGACGCAGACTACGATGGCCAAGAGCTCCAGCAGTCGAAAGAACCAGCTGTACACAGAGGAGAAGCCCATATCCCAGCTGCAGCCAGCACTTCCAAATGTCTGCCAGCCACGAAAACGTCAGGCAATGCGCTTCCATTCAGTACACAGACCAGCCACGACCAACAGCAGTTCATGACCAACGACTTGTCAGAGCTCTTGCCAATGCCATCAGCGTTGACTCTGACACTAGAGCCATCGATCACGACATCGGGCTTAGGACCAGAGCCTCCATTCGATTTCGACTGCCTGCACTGCAGAGCGACCGTCAGGGTGACTACGTACCCGAGTCTATTTGACCGATACCATTTCGTCTGTCGTTGCTGTCGGATCGTTCTTGCTGGAGACTTTCACGAAGTGGAGCATGAGGTCCACGGCGACGTCTGCATCCGTCTGTGCTCAGCCTGTCATGAGCAGAACGGCCCTGCGTTCTTAGCCATGATCGCGAAAGCCAAGGGACCAGACGAACTCCAGTGCTCTGGTTGCAAGCAGATCAAGCCGATGCCATTGTTTTCGAAAGACCAGCGCATTAACAAGCCGTGGGAAGAGATTGCAGGACAGAATCATTTCTGCTTTGCTTGTGTACCACCAGGTGCAGTTGTCATGCGCAATACAGTGGTGCCCAAGGTTGTCAAGTGTGCAACATGCCAGGAACTCCGGCCTCGATCGGCTTTTAAACACGAATACCAACGTTTTGGCGATAATTCCACAAGGCTCATTCTTGAAGCCTTCGTTTGCCGTCGCTGCATGGCTGAGGAACACGAGCTGCGTGAGCGATTGACCTGCTCAGTTTGTGCCCAACTGCTCAAGCGAACGAAATTCCCAAAGAGTCAGAGACGGATCGCCAGAGAGGTTGGTTGGAGCCGATCGTCTCAGGACAGTACATTAGTGTTCACGTGCGAAGCGTGTTTGGGAATTTCAAAACCGGAAAAAGCCCAGCAGCCAGAGGCAGTCAAGATCAAGACACTGGAATGCTCACACTGTAACAAAACATTGCCAGAAACGGACTTTCCTTCGCAACAGAGAAGCGGAGCCGTCAAGCTGGAAAATGACGGCGTCAATAATGGCGAATTGCAGCCCCAATTATGCAGACCGTGCCTCCTCGGACCACTTTTGAAGAAGAATCTGGACGGTCTTTTAATGTGCACAGCCTGCTGTATACCGCAGGAATCATCGGCGTTCTCGAAAACGCAGCGACAAATGAAATTAAAAGCAACCCGCCGGTGTAAGGATTGCATATCAGCTGCCCAGTTACAGACTACGGCTGTCAAGACCGGATGTGCAAACTCACCAGCCGGAACAGCCAAGATAAACGTTGTGACTACGACAAAAGTACAAACAGAGGGCCGAGAATCTACTTTAAAGCGTGTGCACGATGAGATCCAAGTGGCAAAGGACGCGGTTACTGAGAAAGCGATCAAGAAAGAGCGCTTTGACTGAAGATTATGTGAGTTCGTGAGAATTGTCTACTTGAAAAGATTTAATATCGACATGTAACTCCAGTCATGAGGGTGTCAAGCGTTGAAGATCGATGAATATGCACGATTAATTGCAGTATTCAGACTCGCAGTGATCACGTCGCGATTCCTGCTAAATTTAGGATTCAATCCTCCTGCTCAACGGCTTCGCTTGGGAGCCATGCCGTGAAATGGAACCAGTCGCTATGTCTCATGCTCTATAATTGGCAAGCACAGAGTTTCAGAGCCACCCCTTGGTCTCAATGTAACGATGGCAGTGGCGCCTGTTCTCGATATGGAACTCATTGTGCCTCGCAAGCTCTTTCATGGCCCGGCGGTTTCGTGTCTTTGCAAGCAGTTGGCCCGCCAGCGGAGACACTCAGCATTCTTGCCGAAGCCCCTGGAGCTCACCCGATCGACGCGTTGCAGCAGCGACAGCAATTGGAGACGCCATGGCGCATCAAGTGGCCGAGGCATCGCCTGAGTCGCGGCTTGTGTACCTCAATGACGTCATAAAGAACCAGCAGCTGATCAAGACCCGACGCTACGCGCCCAATGTGATCGTCACATCCAAATACACCGTGGTGAAGTAAGTACGCCTACTGTCAAGCTCTTGATTCCTTGCTTTGAAAGGTGATTAATCCTCCTGATCTTTCTGAAGCTTTATACCCAAGACGCTATTTGAGTTCTTCCGCGTGGTCGCGAATATTTACTTCCTGCTCATCTCAGTCCTGCAGGTATTGGAGTACCCGGTGTTCCAGTCCATTGGAAAGCTGATAGCGAATGATGTTTGCTACAGCTCTCGACAACGTGGTCCCCCACGAACAAATTCACGACAGCAGGGCCCTTGCTTGTAGTGCTGCTCGTGACCATGGCCAAGCAAGCCTCTGAGGATCTGAAGCGGCATCAAGCAGACCAGAAGCAAAACGACCGCCTGTGCACCGTAAGTACTCAGTATCTTGTTGAATTCACAGCATCTATCACGCGGGACTGATTTCGCTGTGAGTAGATTATCAACACTCAAGGCTTGATGGAGAATATTGCGTGGGCTCACCTCCAGGTTGGCCATATTTTGTGCATTCAAAACAACGAAGAGATGCCGGCAGATATTGTGATCCTTGCCACGTCCGAGGAAGAAGGCCGGTGTTTTATCGAGACCAGCAATCTCGATGGTGAAACGAATCTCAAACGAAGAATCGCAGTCAAGCCAGCTGCACAGACTGTCGGCTGGCGTGAGCTTAACCATGGCCCGCTTGATGAAGCGCTGACTCACTCTCGCGTTCTCCAGCTCCAGGGCTCGATGGAGTACGAGCAGCCGAACAACCAGCTGTACAATTTCACAGGTCGACTGCTGCTGGCCACGAAGAACGAGACAGAGATTGTGCCGGTTGGTCCCGACAATATCATGCTGCGTGGCTGCGGGCTACGAAGCTGCTCGTTCGTGCTCGGTCTGGTCATCTTCACGGGCGCCGAGACTAAGCTACTGCAAAATTCACGTTCTGCGCCGTCCAAACAGAGCAAGTTGTACTCGACTGCGAACCGGTGCATGGTGCTGATCTTCATCACGATGTTCTCGCTCTGCCTCGTGAGTGCGCTCGTCGCGCTCGGATGGAACCACAAGTACGCCTCCAATCTGTGGTACCTGCCCACAGTCGTGGCTGATAATTTTGGCGACTTTGTCGTGCACTTTTTCACGTTCCTGATTCTGTACAACAACCTCGTGCCGATCTCGCTCTACGTGTCACTTGACATTATCAAGGTGCTGCAGGCCAGACGTGTGTCTGCCGATGAAAACATGACATTTGAAGGGCACCACGCGATCTCAAGAACGTCGGAACTCAACGAAGAATTGGGCCAAGTCGAGTACATCTTTAGCGACAAGACTGGGACTCTGACGTGCAACATAATGGAGTTCCGCAAATGCTCTATCGGCGGCATCTCCTACGGCTTTGGTACGACGGAGATCGGCCGTGCTGTAGCTGCGCTGCAAAAGACCCAACCATCCAATAAGAACGCCGAGGCCAACGCGGTTGCCGTCACAATCGACGCAACCGAGACGACCCGCGGCCCATCGGTAACATCGATCGAGTCGTCGTTAAATGTCAGTGATATAGCAGCAGCGCAGGTGCATCCGGATCCGTTGATTCACTTTGACGACCCGCGTTTGCTACAACATCTCAATGAAGGCGGCGAGCGAGGCGAGCGCATCCACGAGTTCCTCACGCTGCTGTCAATCTGCCACACTGTGATCCCAGAAGTCGACACAAAGACCGGTCAAATCGCGTATCGCGCGTCTTCACCGGACGAAGAAGCCCTGGTCAAAGCTGCGAAATGTCTTGGATACAACTTTGTGGTACCGGCGCCCGTCACGCGTGTCGAGATCACCAAGAAAGTTGGCGCGAATCAACCGCTTGAGCCTCCCAGCAGCGTTTCGTACACGGTGTTAAACGTGAACGAGTTCAATTCCTCGCGGAAACGCATGTCGATCGTAGCTGTGAACGACAAGAACGAGTTTGTTCTGTACTGCAAGGGCGCCGACAACATGATGATTCCTCGAGCCGCCGTGGGTCCCCACACGACGCAGATCAACTCGCACCTCCAGACATTCGCAAGCGAAGGACTTCGCACTCTCGTGCTGGCGAAGCGCGTGCTTACTGAGCAGGAGTACATGACCTACAATCAGGAGTACATTCAGGCTGCGACAGCGCTTGAAGACCGCGAAGCCAAATTGGACGCCGTAGCTGAATCGATCGAGCGTGATATGACTATCTTGGGCGTGACTGCGATCGAAGACAAGCTGCAAGACAATGTGCCATCAACGATCTTTGACTTGGCTCAGGCTGGCATCAAGATCTGGGTGCTCACAGGCGATCGAGAGGAGACTGCAGTGAACATCGGCCACGCTTGTCGCCTCATCAACGACAAAATGACACTCGTGTACGTGAACCAAGAACGACTGGATCTTTTGGAGCAGCAAATCAACGAGTTATATGCGCTGCCGTCGATAAATAAGCTGATGAAGGAGAAGAGCGTGGCGGATGAGCTGGGAATGATCGTAGATGGCAAGGCGCTGGTGCATATCTTCCCATCAAAGGATGTCTCTGCCAAGATGAGTGCACAGGCAACCGATCGTGCACATACCCTGGCGAAGAAGCTCTTGGAAGTGGCCAGTGTGTGCAAGGCTCTGATCGCATGTCGAGTGAGTCCGTCGCAGAAGGCTGAAATGGTGAATCTAGTGCGCAAGGGAGCAAAGCCGACGCCTATCACACTCGCGATCGGAGACGGCGCCAATGATGTACCCATGATCCAGACTGCGCATGTCGGCGTGGGCATTTGCGGTAAGGAAGGCGTGCAAGCTGTGAATGCCAGCGATTATGCGATCGCGCAATTCGAGTTCTTGCGTCGTCTGGTACTCATTCATGGCCGATTTAACTACAAGCGACTGTGCAAAGTCATCCGATATTCGTTTTACAAGAACATCGCGCTGGTGATCTGTCTCTTCCTGTTTAACTTTTACAACGGACTCTCGGGCAGCACATTGTTCGAAAGTTTTGTCATGGCCGGCTGGAACTTCTTCCTGGCGCTGCCAATCATTGTCATTGGCGTCTACGACCGCGATCTGCGGGATGACGATGTACTGGAGTATCCACAGCTTTATCGACCCGGTCAGACAAACAGCGATTTGAACCAACGCGCGTTTACCACGTCCATCGTCAACTCTGTCTGGCACGCGTTGATCTGTTTCTGGTTTGGCTGTTACTTGGGCTACGATTCCGAGAACGGTGACCTTTTCCACATGGGCACGACTTGCTACTCGGCGCTGCTGCTGACAATGACGGTCAAGGTCGTGCTGCTCACTCGCAGCTGGAACAAATACCACGTGGCGATGCTCATGTTCAGCATGTGGCTCTTCGTGATCTTCCTCATCGTATACCCATTCCTGACGTTCCTGAGCTTTGACATGGTCGGTGTTCCAACGCATATGTGGCGCACGCGTCGCTACTGGTACCTGATCGCACTTTGCCCAATCGCGTCCGTTGTAGTCGACTTCACGGTCATGACATTACAGCAACAGTTTTTCCCGTGCTCAGAAGACATCCTGCGCGAACGCTCGACCATGTCCAAGATGATCAAGGAGGTTGCCCAGCACAACAACGCGTTGTCGGCCAAACCAGACTCGGTTGTGCCTCTCTCGGGATTTGTGCCAGCAGGAAACGACGCCAAAGGTGACCACGCACCGCTCGTGCCGCTTCATTCGTTGCGGAAAAACTTCTCAATGAACTCGGAGTTCGCGCTTGGCGCCGACGTTGAGCCTTGTAAGTGTTTATTGCTAGCCACGGCTTGGCTCTCTCGCTGACTTTACAATTGTTTCTGTTTAGCACACGGATTCGCGTTCAATGCCGCTGAGCAAGAGCGAACCGCCAGTTCACAAAATGTGCATGAGCTGGTCACGATGCGAGTACAAGCCTTTAACGCAGAGCGCGTCAGTACTTTTCCAAACGCCGTCGTTCGACGCACAAGTCTCGAGGAACACGAATCTGCTCTTCGAGATTGATTGCTTTTTTCCCCATTGACACCTGTATACGAGCATTATAATCGTATTACAACATGAATATTGCATCCATCGATCCGTTCACCTTCATTTGATTCTTGCTCATGGATTGCTGTTGTCACAAACAGATTACGATTTGGGAAAATAGTATCGTTCACTATTTTGCTCTGGGGTGGCTTATAATACGGTCTGCCACTTAGGACGTAAATGGTCATCAACAGAACGCCGCAATGCAGCTGGCGCAAATGCAGCATTTCCACGACCACCATGCATGTTCTCATCCAGCGTGAAGCACAAGAGCAGCATATTGATGGTCGTTTCATAGATCTACATATATCACCGTGGTTCATGTTTAGATAATATTCCTTCAATAGGTTCATATGAAACAAACGCACCGTCATAAACGCATGCGCAACGCCGTATGAGAAGAGCATGATTGCCAGCAACGGAAGAAGGGGCGATGAAACCTGATGTTCTTTTAGTGCTCATGCTTACAATTCCATGAAAAGAGATTGAAAAAAGTCTTACCTCTTTAAGCAGGAACCATGAAATAAATCCAGTCGTAGCGCACACAATAAGCTTGCCAAGTAGGACAGATGCATGGCCAATGCGACTGAGTGCACCAATCCGGAGCAAATTGGAGCCAATTAAAGTCGAAGCCAGCTATAATAACGTTCCAAATTATATGAGCCGAACTGCTGTCAAAAGATGCAAAACGGCATGACATACCTTTCCCGACGGATAGAAGCTCGTCCCTTGGATCGCTGTGATATAATACGCTTCCTTGCAAATGAATTTCAAACATGATTTGAAGCACCAAATGCAGCCCTAAAATCATTCAAGTGTGAGTCAGTAAAGACAGCCAGGGACTACTGTTGTTACTAGCAAAACATACACAGCAGCAAGTAGCAAGCCATTCTGTGAGCGTGTTGCTATCCATTTCATTCTTGTTCTCGAGGTACATGAAAAACTGTCGAATCGCACCAACAGGCGTGACGATAGCTGAGCTCATAGCGAGCGTGCCAAGATGATAGCGGAGCGTGGATTTCACAGCATACGCGACCGGATCAACTTGCTTCATCAATTTCTCGGATGTCACCTTGTTCGTGGCAGAGAAATACCAGAGCGAAACAGCAGTAGCAGTGATCATCTCTCCGATCGCCAGAATGAAGTTTGCCGACCAGTAGATGCCCCACACAAGGTACAAAAACCACCAGCGAAGCTCCGTATGAATGCGAAAGGATTGGGTCTGGATCTGAATCGACGAAGGCGAACTCGCCGAAATGGTCGCTATGCGCGTCGAGGTCTCGCCAGCTCCAAACAGACAGATCGTCACGATAATCGCCCAGTAGAACAAGACCAGAAGCATCGCAAACGAGAGGATCGGTACGAATAGAAGCTTCTTGAGTTGATGCAAAGCACGTGAAGCATGCGTAATGAACGTCCCCGCTAGAATCAAACGAGGCAGCATCATCAAGGCCAGCAACAGGAAGAGCACAGCACTGCAGGTCATCACGACTGCAGCAAATTGGAGAGAGCTCTTCATCGCGGGATCATTGGGATACGTCAAGGGGTCCGTCGAAGCCAGCAGCAGCTCATAACTGCCGTAAGTGAGAATGCCTTGAATCCCCAGAGCCGAGAAAAACACTGTGAAGCAGCCGCAATAGCGAAGGAAGATCAGATACAAGGCTGCAGTGCCGAACGTGATGGCGCTGCTGATGATCAGCGCTTCCCAACACTAGAAAACCCACATGAACGCTGTGAAAAGACTTGACCCAGATCTGCAGCAATAGGAAAAGCGGTATACCTCGCCCAGAGCGCCAACGAACCGACCAAGATTGTCTTGCAGTTGCGCGATCATCGTCTCTTCCGTCTCGACTAGAATAGAGATACCTGAATGCATCAGCGTAGCTGCTCGAATAATCCTAGCTCCTCCATGGTCCTACACATGCAGAAGGCTCACCTTGAGCCGGCGCGCAGACGTACGTCCACGGATGGGTCGCATATGACTTAAAGTGCACAGTCACGAGCTCATGCGATCCGTTCTTCGTCAGCTTTGAGGTTTCCAGCGGCAGCGCGATCTCCATGTCCTGGCCATCGATCTCTGGACATGCGTCTACGCAAAAGCCAAAGTCCGGGTTCGTGCGAAAGTCCGGGAAATACACGAAGCGTCCACTGCCACAGGCATCGCCCTGAAAATCCACGCCGTCCTTGATGTACTTGGCGAAGCTAGCATTGCTCTCGCGCGTGAACGCGTACAGCGCGAGTGCGACCATCCCGAGCCAGTAGGTCACAAACAGCGCCAAGAACGCCACATCTGTGCAGTTGCGTTTGGCTTTCAGGCCGCGGAAGTTGCGGCGCAGCAGCGATGAGGACGAGCCCGTGCTGGGCGAGAGCACAGAAGAGCTGCCGAGCAGCGGGTCGCGCTCGCGCAAGTCGTCGTTGTTTTCGAGATCGTCGTCATTGTTGTCCTCGTCGTCGTCGTTGTCGTGGCCGTTCGCGTAGCTCGTGGGCGTCGCATGCAGGTCCGTGGGGCTGTGCATCCACGAGGGATTGCCTGCCGCCGACCGACTGCTGCTGGGCGCGGAGCTGTACATGGAACCAACGCGGCTCGCGATCCTCTTCGTCTCGTAGCCAAAAGAAACTGAATTTGAAGTTTGTATGGGCGTTCGCTTAGGAGGCTGCTCTGAATACAAGACCTCATTTACCTACAACGGTAAAGATAATTGATGTTCTTTTTTCTTGTATCTTTTTTTAAATTAGGGATTTTGGATTGAATAGCAAATTTATTTATGATGACTGAATAGCAAATCGATGCTGGTGTTGTTTATGGCAGAGCGCCGTAAATAGATCTTACCAGGCAATGCTTGGTGCTGGCGATGGAAGGTGCTATGTGGTCTTTGGCCGATTCAAGATCGTGGACGACGACACAGAGGACGCAGACACAGAGGACGCAGACACTGAGTCGAAAGCAGAGAGCGACAATGCAGCAGCAGAAAGACGCAGTGGAGACGACAGCGCAAGCTCTACTGAGAGCGAGTACTATGAGGACGCAGACTACGGCCCACCGGCGCTCGCACTCATTGCGGAGAGGCTTAAAAGCGGACTGAGTGCGTTGCCAGACGACGATGACAGCGATTCTTCAGAGAGTGACGAGGATTTGCTTGTAAAGCAGACGACTGTCGAGAACAAGAGCGACGAAGTTGCGAAGATTGCGAGTGACGAAGAGCTTGGGTCTGGCCGTAGCGAAGAAGCCGGAAGCTCTGGTCAAGATGATGATGATAGCCGTCAAAGCAGTGACAGCTCAGATAGCAGACAGAACTCAGCCAGCGATGACGAATCCACCAGCATTGACACTGGAGAGATTACTACAGAGGACAAGCCGCCGAACGAGCCAAGGCCTTCAGATGGCACGCTTGATGCTACTAGTACCGACGACAAACCGACGATTAGCCATACAATTGCAGATAGCGATCACTCTGTATGTGATGTCACGCTGTTTACGATTTCAGCTCACGAAGAAGAGTACGATCCAGTCGAAGTCTTTGGCAGCTCAGATATCGATGATCAAATGCGTGACGACCACTTGGATGACAATGACAGCAAGGCGAATGATGATGCTGAAAGATCGAGTGGGTCTCCTTCTGAGCAGCCGCAGAGGCATCATGAAAACGCCACTACGGTGGAGATATGTTCAGTCGTTGTGGAGCAAATGCAGCACCAAGCGCATGTATCTTACTTAATGCTGGAGGATGCTGTTGAAAAGACTGATGCAAAACCTGATTGTGGACGTTCTGAGAGTGACAAATTGTTGTTCGGGGACTCTACTCGCACAGCCGAACTTGACCAGGATGAAGTATTCGGGAGCTCCGACAGCGACAATAATAGCGCGCTTGCGGATGAAGCCGTGAAACCTGACGTCAACATTAACACGGCAGAAACAGCTCAGAACTCAGAGCATTGTCATGCTGTGTTGATGTTATCTCCAACGAGCAAAGGCGGAAAAGCGGCGGAGAGCTCCACAGATTTGCACACCCCATTGACATTGATCCCTCAAGACAAAACACAGCAATTGGCATCTCTTATGGCTTTGCATGGAACAAATTACGCCGAAAACATCAAAGAAACAGCCGTGAAGGAGCGAGAACATCGTTGCAAGACATGTCCAGCGTTATTGCCGCCGCCATGGCCTGATGTAATTGGCAACCGACAGTGTGCCTGCTGCGAGTATGTGTATCCTCCGAATAAGTTTGACTGGGCACGGCATCGTTGCAAGTTGTGCTCTTCATATGTGATCTGGAAATGCAATTCTTGTGGCCACTCGTTCCCCAAAGAGGCGTTCTCGAAGGCTCAGCGCAGTCGGAAAAGCGGCTCACGCTGTAAGGAGTGCGTCCAGGGCAGCCGATTCAGCAAAGTCTCATCGACAATCGTATACAGTGATACTGATCCAAACGGATACACCAGCATGAGTGATATGGAGCTAAGCCGTCGACTTGCACAACTACTCGATGCGACACAGTCGCTGAAGCGCAAGCGCAGAGAAGGAAGGCTGAGTACGCTGGCTACCGCTGAGATCGAGAAGCTGAATGCGCTTTCGAGTGAACTTGTCCGTAGAACGACAGAAATTCTAGCAAGGAACAAGCAGCGACAGCAAAGCAAGAAAGTGAAGCACATAAAGGTGCAACATCTGATTGGATGAACCATTGCGAAATGGCATTAACGGGTCTAAGCGCTGCTGGCTGTATCAATCGACGCGACCGAAGAACAGAGCCAAGCTCCGTGAATAGGTCGAGCTTGCGCTGTATGTAATACCATATTGCGGTGAAAATAAGGCCACCAAATTGAATTACCGGAGTAGGTCATCATTTTGATAGTAATTGTGGAAAAGCCACAGAGCGTGTTGCAGAGAAGAAACACGAACAGAGCCGACTTTGCTTTTCAATCGGTTTTACTATTGAGTCCGCCAAGTCGGACTGTGTAGTTAATTTTAGCAATGCCCGGCTCAACGTCGAGAGCCGAGCTAAACATGTAGCTATAGCACTAAAAATACAGTGTGCAGGGCAGCTGCGATAATACGTTGGCGGTCATCAAATACTCTGACGACCTGCCGTCCACCAATTGGATCACGCGTCCTACTTTATAATAAAATTCTCCCCCGGAGCAACTGCCGACGACCAGTACATGTCCCAAGGGAACTGTTGGAGTGCAGCAGCAGCCCCGCATTCGATGGATGCACTCACAGTTCACACTAGCAATCAAACGGTGATATGAACATGCCAAAAAAGCAGAATCGAGATGAACATTCCTGTCGGATTTGAGCACGAATTTGTCTCTTCTGGTACACTGGCAGCACCTCCGCCCTTGATGCGATTTAGCAAGCGCTTATCACTGAGTAACACCGTTTACGTGGTTTACGCGGACCATCATCAATATCCAGGAAATCTCCGCATAGCGCAGAGGGTACGCATGTGTTCCAGAAGGTTCAGCCGCTCACTTTCTCACTTCAAGGTGGGGCCGGTATACCGGTATGAGCGTAATCAGTGCTCGATGGAATACGGTCCACCATAATCCCAGTTGGTTACGAAAAAACATAATCGCCTTGGAATGGAGGTACAGTAAGTACCGCTCTTAAGCCCGTAAACTGTCTCTGCTGTACGCGATGTCATCACCACAAAGACACGCCATATGAGTGCGTCCGCCCTCCCATCACTAGCATTTCCAGCCAGGCATTGCAGCCCACGAGACACTTTCCTGGTCAGTTGCTTGTTTCTGTCGCATGAAGAATGATTACGCACACAAATGTACTGTATCCAAGTGTGGGGTGATCGTTTTAGACGGGTTTCGTAGTTTTATTTCTCTCGAAGACCCACATTTGCATCGTTTGATGGGAAGTGGAGCGCATGAGTGGAGCCGGCATTCCTCAATCTACGGTCTTCTCGAGAGACGACCACCAACAGCCACAACCACAGACAATCGACATGGTGCTGGTCAGCAACGCCGACATGGAGCAGCAGAACGTGGCAGCCGATGTCGTGGCCATGAGCACGGCCGAGGATGTTGAAGCGCGCCGCCAGCAAATCGCCAAGGCGCAGGTTCCCGTGCCGATCACGACTGTGCGCACCTGCCTCACTGAGTTTGAGCAGGACCTTGTGCACCGCCTGCTAGTGCGCTACGCCGGCGACGACGTGCTTCCCAACGGCTGGCGCAACGGACCGTCCAGCAACGGTATTCAGGTGATGTATGGCCCCGTGGAAGGCAGCTCGTGGTTCACTATGAAGACCACGGGCAAGCTGCGCGTTAGCGCCGAGAAGGCCGCGCGCATTCTCATGGCAGCCGACATGGTGCCCAAGTACGACGACATGACCAAGGAAGTGCGGCTGATCGAGCGTCTGAGCGACGCCACGGAAGTGCGCCGCGCATTCTGTCGCCCGATCATGCTCACGGCGGCGCGCGACTTCTGTGTGGCCACGACGTACATCAAGGAGCCTACTGGCCGCGTGCTCATCGCCACACGATCTGTGGACCACCCAGAGGGCGAGAAGAGTGGCTTCTGCCGCGCGGTCTCCCACATCTCCGGCTACGTGGTCACGCCAGACCCAGTAGACCCTGAGCACGCCTGCGAACTAGCGATCATTGCGCATATGGACCTGGGTGGCCATCTACCGGCCATGGTCGTGAAGTATTTGGGCCTGTCTGCGCCCATCAAGATCGTGGCTAAGGTGGACGATATCACGTACAATATGAAGTATTAAGCTAGAAGAAGTCGCGTCAACATGACTTGTATTTGTTAAACCATCATTATATATTGCCTTCGCTTTCCCTCTACGTAGTCTCTGGCGCTTGGAATGGTCACATGGACCATCACTTCTTGCGGTCGTCCCGTCGGACTTCGGCGGCCTTCCGAGCAGATCTTGAAGGTCGGACGAGGTGGCGTAAACACCTTACGGGTTGGTGCGAGCGCGAAAGTCATAAGGTATTACCGGTATATATCGTCGAACAGATTTGCTCTGCATCGGTATCAGTTTAGTGCAACTCAAAGACTTGCCCACCGTTGAATGGGTGAGTTGCTGATGGATAAAAACACAAGTCTAGCCATATAGAGGAATTGCGATGGCTATTATATAAAGGTAGGATACTGATTGAATGTTCGTGGCCGACCCAGCAACCACGCTCAACGTGACACTCGCATTCGGGATATCAAATTATCTCAATGCAGCATAATTTACTTCTTGCCTCCTTTCTTGCCGCTCTTGGCGTTGGCAGCGGGAGCTGGGACTTCCTTGGCAGCAGGTTGAGTCTTCTGACCCTTTTGGCCCTTGGTTGGGGGAGCTTCGGCCTTCTTCTCGGGAACGGCCTTGGTCT
>JAADVW010000475.1:0-26844 GCA_023335875.1 Elongisporangium prolatum | reverse complement strand
GTTATGTAAATGTTTGATAATTTTTCGAGAACGCCGAGTTAGAGGCTGATTTTGATGTCTATCGATGCGCCTCATCATTGGCTAAAAAAACTCATTTTTCAGATCAAAAAAGGAGCAATTGGTCATACGTTTTCACAAAAAATATAAATTTTCACAAACCACTGGTGAGCACTGTACAGTATTAATTCTGTACCATAAAAAGAAAATGAAGACGCAACAAAAGAAAAAAGAAAATACTGTACAACCATAAGAAAAAGGATCTGGAACTATTAGATATGCTTGAAAGTCAGCTCCGGGTTGTCCTCGAAGTCAACGCCGGTTTGCACACGTTGCTTTCCGCATGGCCATTAATCCCCGGTACAAACACTTTCAGCTGTGGGCATTGCATTGGACTGAACGTACAGGACATGCGGTGAATCAGGGATGGATTCGGCTGGGATTATTTTGGCAAGATGCCTCGTCTGCCTGCCTAAAACCTGGTACAATTCCCGCATCCGTGGTTCATAAGGGATTTGTATTCATACCGGTACAAAACCGGTAGCGAATCCAAGGCTTGAGCCAAAAGGGAAACAAGCAAGCGACGAGCACCAGCGCGCGAGACAGGATGGGGCGTCGGCGATCGCTCGAAAGCGTGCACTTCGATCGGTGTGAAGAGCCCAATGGAAAAAGACACAACGTTCAATGCCGCCACAGCAAAGTTGCCATGCATCCTGCTGAACCCGAGAAGATCACTGGGCGACCAGAGGTATGCCAGAACCACCTGAAGCATTGCGTTCACTACAAGGCAAGTACGGAGGAAGCAAGCACGGCGCCGACGGCGAGAGTGTCCCCACAAACACAAGTACGCAAATGGGGAGCTGAAGACCTTCGTCATTTTCACAGCCTTCTCGTCGCCTATCAGCATCGCCATAGACTGCCGGACACGTATATTGAGTGCAAAGAAACTCGTGCATTGTATGACTTCATGGCTCCTGGAATCATCAGTCGTCTACCTCAGCGCAAGAGCCTTGGTGGGAGCATTCTTCGTGATGAAGCTGAATTTTGTAGAGTGTAGTCCGAGACAGAGCTCAAGAAAAAGTGCTCTGACTCCAATGGACAAAAAAAAAATAAATTATCGGACGTGTGGCAGGACGTCTCCAAGAATCATCTCCTCGGCTCACCGTTATCACTGTTTGGATCAGTATTGATGTAATCATTGGCACCGATTGGATTTCGTCATGATGCAGTCGCTATCTCTACTGATCTTGAGAGCCTTTTGTTGGACGTCAGTCAACATGGATGGACTGTTGGACAGATGACGCAGGTCAACAGTCCATCAATGCGAACGCAAGGCGTATCCTGGTATGTCGATGGCCTCAAGTTGCTTTTCTACGATGTCATGCCCATGATATCAACAACTTAGTGAAAGAGGTGCTGAAAACATCATTCCGAGATATCGCGTCCGAAGCAGCGGCTGTTGTCACCGCGTTAGATGCCTCGTCATCGAAATGGTTGCGACGATTACGTGATATCATGAAGGGGATATACAATAAACACAAAGCTGTGCTGGTGTTGTGTCTAACTCGGTGGAACTCCATGCAAATGTGCTTTGCATCTATACTGCGTTCTCGCTCGGCACTTCAAGCTTTGTGCCATCATTTTGGAGATGCGCCAGGATTTCTTGAACCAGTCAAAGCGAGTCTTCGACCCAGGTTTTGAGAAGATCTTGCTCAGGTAGAGCGAGTAATTCGCCCGCTTTCAGCAGCATCATTCAGATTTCAGCGGAACGAAAACACAATGGCCGACGTGGTTATCTCATTTGGAAGCATCTATAGATCGTTTGCAGCCTATCCGCGCTTCGAAAAGGATCTCGTAAAATGTGTGGAACGTCGTTGGTCCAATTGCGAGCAGCCACTCTTCATGCTCGCATTGTATCTCCATCCAATTCACTCAGAGATGACCATGAAACTCCCACAGACCAACGTCTCAGCTGCTGGCAAGATAATTGATTTCGCGGTCCACCTCTACCGACGATTCATCAGCTCTGAAATAGGAACTTTGGTCGACGACACCTGGTTATGGCTCAAAGGTGACTAACTCATTACCGGGGAGATTCATTCACAGATCCAGTGCCGCGATTCTGGCAAAAAATGCAAGCTGCCTGATCTTGCGACAGCAATACTTTCAATCGCCGTGAACACAGCTACCTGTGAGAGGTTGTTCAGCGAGCTGAAAAATATTCACACGCCAATCCGAATCGCTTGGTTCCAACCGAGGTTCCGCGGATTCAAGCAATTTGAGAGCATACCTGCGAAAAGAACAGACAACTCTCATCACCATTGGCCAAGAAGAAGAAACTGACCTTGTCAACGAAAGAGTTCCCTGGTGATGACTCCGACGACGAAGATGTCGTCTTGCAAGATCTTCCTACGCAGTCAGATGAGGACGCGACTGCATGCGATGCTGACGCCAGCCGAGACTCCGTCAGTGAAGCTGCAATGATGGTGGAGTTTTGGGAAAGTTATCTTGGCGGTATTGACATTGAAGACCTCGATTCAGAAAGAGCCACGGATGAAAATGGAGGATGGAGCCCTGTGAACCCGTACGAACCAATCCCGGAACCAGACCGACGACCATTTCCAGCAGGTCCAGACGGATCATTTCCTCAAGAAAAAAAACAGTGGAATCCGCGCATTGTCTGCGAGTCTGGAGAGCGACACTAAGCCATGACAATATTAATCAATTGCATTTTAAGAAAATCCACCAGACTTCCCAACCCACTCTTTCTACTCTCGAAAGCTGTCTACACGATCTTTGCAGCCGCGGGCTTCAGATCTCTCGGTTCGTTCCTCGTAGACGAGCTTACCTAGCGCCTGATCATCGCCAATAAGTTGCGTAGCTCGTTCAATTGGCAGCCGACTGAGCCGCTGCGAACTCCAATACTACCGGTAAACCAATATTATTATCGGTAGCTGGTATATACTGCGGCGCTGGTTGATACCGGTACGGTAAAGGGAATTGCGATTTTCGAACCAGGTTCACAAAAAAAAGGGAATACCTGCTAAAAAAACCACGAAACCAGGGAATTGTCCAGAATTGCCCTAATTCGTACTTATACGACTTACTACAGTATTTCTTCGTCGAAGCAAGGACGATCTGACAAACACTCTGTTTCCCCCATTGAGAAAGCGAGGGGGGCGGGCGCGATCCGAATTGCGTCGACAGAGCGAGCGAGAGAAGTAGAAGGAGAGAAGACCCACGCCAACGACCGAAGAGGGCTGGCGTCGGCGCATGACGAGCCATCGCATGAAGCCTGCGAGGCAGACAAGTGTGCTGCACGAGTTACAAGAGACGCAGGAGAAGGACAATCTTGACAGTCGATATGCGCGGCTTCTGGTACGGCGAGCTCTGTCTATGCGTGGGATAATGATATGAAATCACTGAACGTGTGTTCTGTGTGAAATTGCTGTTTATGTAATTAGTCGGAACTGTCAGCACTCTGCAGCGATCGCAGCAACGTGATAACCGCTGAATCACTTGCGTATCTGGCTTCTAGTGGACGCGCTGAGCCTGTGAAGCTTGAACGAGAACCCGAGCAAGCCATTGACGGAAACCAGAAATTATCTGCCTCATCTGGAAATGGATCCAGTAAGCAAGATATGCTCACTGCGGATGCTGCGCGGCGTCAGCGCGTGGAGGAACTGACGCGCTTCTTCATGGAGGCGAAATCGGATATCGAATTTGCACTTGGTGGCAATCGCGAATCACGAGAAAACAGGGACAAGGAAAAGGACGGAGACCATGACCGCGAAGAAGACCGCGGAAATGAGACTGGCGAGGATGATGATGAAGACAAGACAGAGGAAAGACCAGACCCTGCGCGTGACTTGGCGCGGCTGCATTCACGAATGCTCAAGGAAAAAGTGGATTCTCGCGTTTACACAGGAATGCTGAGTCAGATTCGTGAGAAGGATCCAGCACTGTATGGTGCAGCGTTGTGTCATCCGCTAATTACTGGAATCGACCCCAGAAAAGACAAAAAGAAGAAGAAGAAACGAAAAGATCGGGACCGCCAAAAAGATAAATCGCAACAGCAAATTTCAGCTTCAAGTACGATGTTAACACCAGATTTTTCGGCGGAACCTCTGTCCGATGAAGAAATGACAACAAACATCAGTCGATTTGTTGCTAAGGCGATTGCCGACGGATCATTGCAAGGTCTCATGTTGGCTACGAAACTTGTTCTCGCATGGGTGGTACACGAGAGTAAGGATACCGTTAAACTGTCGCCATCTCTTTTTCCATTGGTGTCGCATCTTCGAGTACTCCGAGGAGAAGCGCCCCCAGTGTACTTGCCTGTGCGAAAAGAGTCTGATCAGCTTGGAAAGCAGACTTCTACTGATGTTGTAGAACAGAAACTATCTGAAAGAGATGTTTCTGCAATTTCAGAAGGAGAACGCGAAGCCGAAGACTTCAAGTCCACTGGTTCTGATCTATCCACTGTTGATATATACTCTGAAAATGGATCACTTGCCAAATTGCGTGCACGATTAAGCCGATTTGGGGACGATCAAGATGATGACGACGATGGTGATCACGGCGAAGACGCAGGCAGTATTGGTGAAGAAGGAGTTGATGAAGATGCACTCATGGCTCGTGCAATCGCACTTTCATTGTCGCCTGATATGATAAAAGAACAAAGCATGAATGCAGCTTCTGCTGACGTGGCTGCTATTCTGAGCGACGAAGGAACAAAGGCACAAGAAGCTGACGTTATGAAGCCTCGACCAGCAGCTTTTTCAGAAGAGGAAATGATGGAGCTTGGTCCATTTGCTTTGCCTGCGCATGAGCAATTTTCTGTTGACGGCATCACGGTGGCTATGTGCCTGATTTTGCAAATGAGTAAGGTGTGCTTGAAGTATATAGAATCATGCCAAAACGGTGTGCTACCGAACAACCATCCAGTCCAGCCGCACCCGTTGACGTTCATTTTGATTAATTCTGTTCTAGCAGATTTATCTACTCATGATTCACAGCATCTGCTTTGGACTCAGAATCAATCGACTCTTTCGAAATGGAAACTATTCACGTCGTGTTCGCTGCTTTCGATGTTTCGCATTTTGGAGGCGCATTTGTTTCATGTTGAAGTTATGGGAATTGCGCCTGCATCAGTTGGTCTTGGCCAAATTTCAGGTACAGAAAGTGTTGGAGGGGGTAACAACCTTCTATTGGAGAGTCTAAAATCATTGTTGGTCAAATACGCCGAAGACACAGTGGTGTCTAAATGGAAGAAGATAGACCAGTCGCTGAATCCTGTGAGCAAGATCGTTTTTACCAGATTTGCTGACTGTCTTTCCTTGGATATTGATGAAGCTGCAGATTTTTATCATGCTCGAATTCGAGAGCAAGCTACAGCAACTTGGGCAAGAGGCATTGCTCATTTCTATCATACTCAACACGATCGATACAAATTATTGGTCACCAAGTTGGACGAGTGCATGAAGCTTCTAGGGAATGAAAGAGAAGAGTGGAAGTTTCACCAGCTTGATTTGCTGTGTGCACGATTGGCCCTACCAGATTTGGCCCAATCATTTGTTCCATCTTGTACCAATCTTGTAAATGATAACAACGATTCAGACAAGATATTAAGTGAAGAAGATTCTGTGAAAACTATTGACGACGGTACACTTCAAAATGCTGCGTCTAAAACTGGCAAAACTCAAGCAAAATGGACTCCAAGTATTATTCGTGCTTCTCTTGCTGCTGGCTCGCTGAGTTCTCGATGTTTATTCGATTATCTGGTAGAGCAAGCTCCGCCTGGCCTTATTGAATCAAGTGGATTGTCTGTTTCGTCGTTGGCGGAAGGAGTACGTGATGCGGACATTCTATCAGGAATTTACGAACAAATGTGGGATATTGGTCGGCAATGGGAATTACAAGCCTTGGAGTGCATAGGTCGATTGCCCAAACTAATTGATATGCTTCGTCAGAGCATTTTGCTTAATGGTTGGCTGAGTTTTTCGTTCAACAATGACTATGAGCTCCCTCACGCTCCACTCTTGCCTATATTGGAAATGAAAAATGCAAACACCACCTTATTAAATTCGAGGGTGTTGCTACTCCGTTCTTTACAGGACTTGATGATTCAACGGCTCTCTGGTGCAAGGGGCGATGAACCCCCTGCTCTTGACTTTGATCCATCGCGGTGTGCTGAGACCATGACACTTTCCGATAACAACCAAACGGCTAAGCAGTATACTGCTAAGCAATGGGGTATGGTAATGGCTACCACAGGCTGCCCTCCAAACACAGGCATTCACGAATGGGCTGTTCGCCTTGATCGTTGCGAGAAAGGACATATTTTCCTTGGTGTTTGCACGCGTGATGCGTCTGTGGCAACATACGTCGGTGGCGATCGTCAAGGCTGGGGGCTAATTGGTACACGAGCATTGTGGCACAATCGAAGCAAAATTCGTGGTGATTATGGCGATGGTTTTAGCACAGGCAGCACAGTTCGTGTTCGGCTGAATACGGATAGTGGTGCATTATCTTTTGGTGTTGATGACAACGATTGGGGGATTGCGTTTGATGGCTTGACTCAGCATGGGACATTGTACCCAGCCATTGGCCTCTATCAGCGCGATGACCAAGTAACAATTTTGCCTATTCAGATAAATGATACTTCGTCTTCTGCCGGATTGAGAACTGGTAATGCTCGAGGACAGAGGAATCTTGCAATTCCAGCCGTGTTAAAACCATTTTTACATCATGCTGGCACTTTGTTGGAAAGCTGCTGTTCTTATTTAGCAGAATATCCAGCTCTATCAATGCGGGATGTCGAAGATTCCTCTATAATCCATCAGGAAAATGTTGCTCAAATTAAAGATGCAGTTTTATCATTCCCATTGCTGTTTCCGCTCGTAACCCCGTTGCTCAGCTCCCTAAGTTTGATCAAAAACTATCACGGGCTTTCGTCAACCTTAGCAATGCAGTTTATTCCATGGTCCATCAAGATGATGCAATGTGTCGAAAATGTAAACCAAACGCTGCGTCTTTGCTCCGAAGCCGATATTAACGACCGATCGACTGAATTAGCTATCGATATTAGTGGTGAATGGGAGTTGAAGAGCATGGCATCTGGAAACATCCCTGCACAGCAATATCATCTTACAATAACGCAAGGAAAGGATGGTACTGTTCAAGGTCGAAGTAGTGGTTCATTCACCACGGTAACGCTGAATGGAATTGTTCGTGGAACGAAGGTTTGTTTTGTAGAAACTTGGCGTCAAGGGGGGACTTGCCTCGTAGAGGGGCGCCTTCGTGCTGACGGCAACGTGTTTAATGGAAGCTATGAAGACACCAAGAGCCACACAAGTGGTCATATTGTAGGAAACAAGATTAGCGGTCAAACCGATGTCATCTATGCTTCGAATCAGTTAACGAATGACAACGGGCTTGTTATTTTGGAGATGGTCATCGCAAATCTGGTTGGTTTTTTTGCTCACTCCTTAATAAATGTGGACCGTGATGAGTTGCTCGTTGGACACTGGAATTCAGTGTCTTCGTCAACAGATGAAGAAATCGTGACCGATGGCACCGCTGGCGGAATTGTTGACCACGACGACACCTCAAAATCGGTTGAAGCATTGCCGTCTTCGTCAGAGTCTACAAATGAAGAATATGATGAATGGGTAAACAGTCAGCTACTATCAGGAGGAATACCTCTGCCGACAGTTCAAGCACATCTTAACAGTGCTTTGTCTCACATAAATGAGCTCACTGGTTTAGATGACATTCAATTGACAACTTCCTTACCGATATTGTCTGATGCGTGTAAAGCATGGCTACAATTTGTAATGCCTAAGACGTTGTCGGCACCATACGCAGCTACTTCGGGTCCGCCAGACACATTTTTGCAAGATTTGATTGACCTTAAAGGTACCGCAGTTATCATTGATAGTTGGGTTTCAAGGCACGTCGGCGAGTCACCTTTTGCTCGGTTAGGTGGAGAGCCCATGAAAGTTGCTCGACGCACAATTTGTGCATCAATGATCTGGCATAGTGGTTTCTTAGGCTCGATCAGAAAAATACTGGACGCACCAAACGTCAGCGCCTTGGTTAACAGCGAAGTGAGACCGCATGAAAATCTGATGCATATATGGCGAGCTGCTCAACGAGTTATTGAATGGGCTATTCGCGCGAAGAATTCTATGGGATCGACATATCCCGTTATTGCTGGTCTAGTCATTCGTAAGGCTCAGTTTCTGCTGGCGATTGAACCAAGCGCCAAAGCGGTAGCAGCAGCGACTGCTGTCGTCGCCCTTTCTACAGCGGATTTACCCGGATCCAACAGCAGCGGAGTGATGCTAATCCCTGCCAAGGCTGCCGTTTATGAGTGCGCAGAGCGAATTTACAGCGAGGTTTTGATGCAAATCTCGCAATTTTTAGAAGCCCCAATTCGAATTTCGAAACTTCAGGCAAGAATTTTGGAGAATGCGACGCGGTCTTTTTTTCGCACTGTCGGATTTTTATCATTTCGGAGCTTTGTTGGCGAAAGTGGTAACATCACAAACCGTAGCGTGCTTTCATCTGAACCTCATGATGTTATTCAATCCTCTTTTGCTCTCTCAAGTGCGTTGCAATGGCTTTCGCCGTCTTTGATGGAACATGGAGTAAGCTACAACTCGCTAAACAAGGACGTCACTGATAGTGCAGATTTGGGAAGTCATTCGTCATCACCTACATTTATACTTTCTGCTATTTCATCACATTATTTGAGTGGTCTTGGTGGGTGTGGAAAACATCTAAAAGCAGATCTACGCGAATCATTTGAATCCGTGTATGGATATATGTGCGCTTCCCTGTCTAGAGCTACATGGGCCCGGGATGTTGACCTTCAACTCGTTATTCTTCAAGCTTGGGGAATTATTATTCAGCCAGATGATCATGCGTTTCTGTCGCGCGTGGGAATTTTCCGTGTTCTTCAAACCGTTCTTGATGAAACTCGTGGATCACCCGATATTCATTTTAATACAGAAGGGTCATCTCGAACGACATCACATGAGCGTAGTATGATGGAATCAAAGAAAAAAATTATCCAAGCCACGTTAAAAGTGGTTCACCTGCTTGCTGCGCAAGTGGCCCATGCTGGTGACACTGCGGATGGCCTTTTAGGTGCCTCTGAGCTTCCTGCGATCCCCGGTCTTGCACTAGGATCGATCCCATTATTACGCAAACCGTCGGGGCCGGAGACACTTGGCAAATCCGTATTTAACATGTTGTACACTGAGTTAAAGAACGCTCTTCAAGAGCTTCGATCCGGTAGATCCTCTGATATCGTCGACGATGGCGCTGGCGTGCAGTGTGGAGAACCGACAGAGGTAGCCGATCCAAGCAGCCCATTTGGTGAAGGAGATCAGAATGACGAGATCAGTGACGCTTCAGAGTATTGTTACCAGATTTGCTCTTTGCTATATTCTGTTAGTGGATCACCAGTGTGTCGGTCTCATTTGTCTTCATCCCGTTGGCTACGATTATTACTTGCATTGGTTGATGTGAATGCACCATTCATCCAGCGGCGTATTCTCAAGCTTCTTCGACGACTGCTTCCGTCTCTAGATCCAGCATCTATCCGGGTCCGATATGATGAAATGGAAAGTTTTGACATGGATAGCGACGACGACGTGGATACGGATGAGACAGAATCGACTGATCACGCATCAACGCTTGTTAACTACTTCATTGGTATAGTCGGGACAATATGCCCACCCAGCGTTGCTGAAATAATGCTTCGTCGCCAAAATGGCCATGGAGAGCGTGACCAAGGTTCGGCGGGATTGTCGTATTCTGCTAATTCAAACGCTGTTGGACTTGCAGCAGATCTTGTTCTCCTGCTTCGATCTTTGTATGAATCACCAAAGTGGGCTGAGTACCTAAATCGAGCTATAGTGGGTGCTCTTTCAGCTATACCCGCCACTTGCGTCACGGAAGCAGACGCCGAAATGACGACGTCGGCGGACTCAGACGTGGAAATGGAGGATTTGTCTTGCGATTTACCGTCTATCGATGTCTGGAAGAAACAAACCACGAATTACCTTAACGCATTGTCTGCGCTTTGCATACTTGATGGACATATTGAAGGTATTCATGTTGGAGGAACTGTAAAAATAATGCCGCGATCTGGTTCCTCTTTGCAAGAAATCGCTTTCCGCGGAGCACGTGGAGTTATCGTATCGTATGAGCTGGAAAAGTCAGCAGCTGAAGTTCTTCTGCGTAATAGCCGTAGTGGAGATAATCAAGCCAACCATCAAACCATTGCACAAGGAAACATACTACCGGTAAGCTATGCTATCTTATGCGCACAGTTTGCTATTTATTGTCTCGCTAAAATCTTTAACTGCTTATTTAGACGAGGCCTGTTCGCGTCCCAATCGATGATTTGTTTGCTGTTCCTGAAGTTGAGTTGGACACAAGTGTTTTTTCGGACTCAGTTTTGCAATCGCTTTTAGTTGACAAATTCTCATTTTTTCTGAATGAGGTTACGAAGAGCTTGGTGGAAATACAATCAGTGGTAGCTGGTACGACAGGTGACTCAGCAGATGCGCCACCGGACGACAGTGAAGACGAAGACGAAATATCCAATGATGGATCGGCCTTGTCACCGTCAGCAATGGATAGTGAAATGAAGATGCCAAGTGGAAGTGGTGGAGGAGAAGACTCTGAGGCCGAGTCAGAAATTGAATCTCCTCGTTATGATAACCGTTCACCAGGTACAGCAACTAAAGCTACTGAGCCGACAAATATTGTGTCTGAAATGGAAAAAGAATCTCGCCTGTATCGGATGTTGCTCTGCCAACACGGACTCCGCGCAGCAGCTACATTTCTGAAGGATCGTCATTGTGCAGCAACATTTATCCGTGGAATTGGGGCAGCAGGTTTGATGAATTTGCTAAGTGTTGCAATTTCTGAAATGCCAACAGCTGCTGGGATTGGAGATATTTCGTCGCTGGAAGAAAAGTGGTTGGTGCTGTGGTCTCGTTGGTATGACATTCGCACTGCATATGCCACACCAGCTCCAAAACCGCGACCAGATACGAAAAATGACAAAAAGACTGGTGAGTCTCAAAACGATCTAGCCCTAGGTCCGATGGTCCAGCAGATGATGGAAATGGGATTTCCTAAAGAGTGGTGTGAGGTCGCGTTGATGCGTTGCTCCCAGAATGTCGAAGCTGCTATCAACTTCTGTTTTGAGCATAGTAGCGACATGGACCTTTTGCTTGCGCAGCACAAGACAAGTAAAGAAGAAGGCGCTACAGATGGAATTACATCAAGAGCACATCAGAGAAAAGATGATTTTGACGCTATCAGTCCACTGCTGGAACAGTTGTCTGAAATGGGCTTTCCAGTCAATTGGTGCAAGAAAGCGCTTGCTGCGAACAGAAACAATGTCGATGCAGCTTTAACTTGGATTCTCTCCAATGGTGAAGCACTAGAAGCTGAAGATCGACGTGAGGAGGAAGCCAAACTTACGACAAATTTGGATGGAAAAGAAAGTAGCAGTGCTATGCTGATGGATACTGAGGTTGTCTTGAAACCCAACCCACTTCGTGTTGTCAGTGGACAAGCATCAATTGGCGAACACGATATGATGGTTGAAGGCTTGGTTGGCGGAGGTTTCGCGAGCGTTGGAGCTCCTGATTGTCTTGTATCAAGTGGTCGGTGGTACTACGAAGCAGTTCTTCTTACTAACGGCTGCATTCAGATTGGCTGGGCAGATGTTGCTTTCTGTGGAGCTGCTGATCGTGGTGATGGCGTTGGCGATGGAGCACACTCGTGGGCATACGACGGTTGGAGAAAACAAAAGTGGCATGGCCAATCGTCTTCATGGGGGTCGCAATGGAAGCAAGGCGATGTTGTTGGGTGCGGAATTGACGCAGATGCTGGAACTATTATTTTTTGTCTAAACGGGAAAATGCGATCGGCAAACATGGGGGTCGCGTTTCGTGCAATTGACTTTGCACGTGGCGTCTATCCATGCGCAAGTTTCAACAGAAGAGAGCGACTGCAGTTCAATCTCGGAGGTTCACCATTTAAGTTCCCTCCACCACCTGGCTTTCAACCAATTATTAACGTGCTCGAAGAAACTGACTCAGTGGAACCGAAAAAAGGCTTCGAAGTAATCGGCTCACGTGAGGACTGTTTGGAAGAGAGCATGGGCGACGAAAACTATGGCAGCGATGCACGATACTTTTCTCGAGATGCGCACCCGTCGATGTTACGGGGATCGACCGGCCATGGGCGTACCAGTGGGCTTGCAACTGGTGCCGGGGGCGTCAAGGTTGAAGCTACGAGTGAGTTGAAAGCGATTCCTGATGACCGTGTGTATATTGAGCTGCTGCTGTGCACAAGATCACTCTCAATTCTTCAAGCTAGACGTGCCTTCCTGACGCTTCTCACAAAATGGCCAGCTGAAGATGTTGGACCATTTTCCGTTCAAACATTTTTATCTTCAAGTATGAGTAACGTGGATCAATCCACTGCTGGAGCTATTGGACATTCTGGAAAGTTTATTGATTTTATTAAACTGACGGCTGGATTAAGTGGACACAACAACTCAAACTGGGGTCAAACGGCTCCCACTAATCTAGCGGAGAATGAGATATCTCATCTTCTGGATTGCGGTGCAACGGGTCGATATGTTTTAAGCATGCTATCAGGAGTCGCACGGTCTGCGTTACATAGTTCGCTTTCGGCGATAACGACGCAAACCAGTCTTGGCTATATCGATGCCCGTGGATCTCTGGTTGATTTAATTTTGTCATGCATCCTTTCTGAGGTGAAGCGTGCGTCACAGCGACAGTATGCACGCATTCCATGGGATTCTTCTGATGTGACCATCACTGCCAGTTTTGTTCAGCTCACGGCAGAAGCTGGCCAGCCTTGGTCAGATAAAGAAGTTTTAAATCATCCGAATCTTTTCCTCGCAGAATGGCTGAGTGGTTTGATAGTTGATGCGCTTTCTCAGCACAAGAAGACAGTATCCCGAACAATTCATGATCAAATACGACAAAGGCTCCTGCAAGCGTGGATTGCGTCTCTAAAATCGCCTAGCTTGTGTGTCAAGGAGAGGGGAACAGTAATTCTCGCAGGTATATTCCAGGACATGTTGCCAAAAACCCGCTCTGCATGCAACAATATTGACACCGAGGAAAGACAAATGCTTGAGAACGCATTGCAAGTGCTTCCTTTACGGAGATTGCTGAACTTATGTGAAGATCGTTTGCTGAAAGAGTATCCACATTTGCCAATATGCTCGAAGTATCTGCAGAGTCTGACGGAACTCGTTACTGCTGCTGCCTTGGCGATGGACGCAATTGGACAGTCAACGGATGAACTGTATCAAAGCAACATTTCATCCCAACTTGCAGCTTGTAAGCGAATTCAACAAGACCTATTTCCCATTGATCTTCGGGAGTACGAAGAAGCGGTTTCCTTAAAGAAACAGTTGCTTGCAGAGCAAGAGGCGGAGCAAGAATTGAAGCGTCAAAAAGCGATCGAGGTGGCACCCACCGGTGACGAACAAGTCGCGAGGGATAATGATGAAGAAGAAACGGGAAGTGCAGACAATGCACCACCCGAAAACAACAATATGGAAATTGATAACAGCGATTCTGAGGAAGCACCCGATATCACGCTCTCAGCTATTGCTAACATGGTTGCTGAAGATACCGACGTCGTTGCGGCAGCGGCTGCAATAGCAGCAGCAGCAAATAGCCGCCTCAGCGGCAAACGGGTAAGCAAGACAAAAAATGCATCTGAAACACCGAAAAAGGAAGTGGAGTTTGAATTTTCGTTCCCTGACCAAGAATTTGCTCTAGATACGTCAATGCTAAATGACGATGAACAGCTGAGATTGGAAGCAGCTAAATATGGCATCATGGGTGACGAGGCATGTAATTGGCATTCTGGTCATGAAGTTGGTGTGCTATCCGATACAGACACTCAGCTTTGGAGTGGTTCTATCACTCAGTGTCGAATTCGTTCTTCTAGCGACGATCACGCTGATTCAGACCTCAAGGTGGGATGCAAGGTGATTCGAGGACCAAACTGGAAGTGGCGTGATCAAGATGGTGGAGAAGGTAGTATCGGAGTTGTCGAAGGCATTTCTCCTTGGAGTGGTGTCGACGGTGAAGGCATGTCTGTTCGATGGCCAAATGATTCACTATACACGTACCGTTGGGGTGCTGATGGCAACTTCGACTTGATTCATGTCGAAGTTGATGAAGAAGGAAAAGTTGTTCATCACTATCCAACCCCTAAAACGAAGCAAGATGACGAAGGATCGTTCGGCTCGGAGTTACATCTTGGAGTTCTGATTCACCTTTTCGATTCAAAGTCAATGAAAGAGAACGATTATGAAACGTCGAAGGTCAGCGGCACTATGGAATGGCCTGATTATGGTGCTGAAGTTTCCATCGTGGGCTTGAAATATCCGGATGGTGCATTGTGCATTCAAGAGCTACAAATGCTTCGGGGAAATCCAGACATGGGTTGGTCTCTGCGTTTTGGAACTGAAAAATGGCAACCTGGTACAAAATACTTACTGCGACCACTGAATTCAGCAATAACTTCTGATGACAGTGATGCAGCCCCAGTCGACACTACCGTCCTGAGAGGTGAATTCAGACACGGTGGCATCAAAAATGGAAATCTGGTTGAAGTACGTGGTGAAATCCAGGTTAACACGAAATATCTTTTCACAATGGATCCTTACAACCATTTCCCCACTCTCAGCATTTCAGATGAAGGGATGTCAGTCACCTGCACAAGTGGAGAGTCACGTAACTTAGCACTAGGTACTGTCGGATTTACAACTGGTGTGCACTACTGGGAAATCCGTGTAGATCAAGCTGAATACGGCAGCGTGTTCATTGGTGTGTGCGAAAAAGCAGGTCCTCCTGGTTCTCAAGCTGCTTTATCTAGCCGACTTAACCGATGGCATGGATGGGGATTTGTGAATTTCCGCGCTACGTACCACAACAGCACGGAGCGTATCTATGGAGACCACTTTAACGCTGGTGACACTATTGGTGTCCGACTGGACATGGAACAAGGGAAATTATCATTTTTTATGGATGGAATTAAATTTGGAGAACACATAGTTGCGGATTTGGGAGTTGCATTTGATAACATGAAGGGCGATCGCAATTCCAGAACTCTTTATCCATGTATTGGCATGCGTAAAGCTGGTGACCGTGTCACTTTGAACGAGAAATGGATATCAATGCCTGGAATTTCTCCACGTCAGATTCTAAAGGCTGAAATGGATGTGAGCAAATGCTTGCATGCGTGGTACGTTTCTATGCAGGAAGAAAACCACGGGGGATTAAACAGTATAGATCTCCCTGAAAGCCTTCTTGAAGAGTCATGGCTAGAATGGAAGCGCTGGACTGAAAACCGTTGGCAGCGCTACCCCGTTCGCCCTCGTGGTCTGTTTGTTGATTTCGATACGTCACCATCTTCCTGCATTGCAGTTAGTGAAGAAGCTGGCCTTGCTGCTCCATTCCTTGCTGGAGATCGTGTGCGCATGGTCTCAAAATGTGGCCGCGAGTTAAACCAGCCTGAAGAGGCTGTAATTCTTGGGGTTTACAGAGGATTCCTTTGGTTCCGCACCGAAACACAAGGAAATGAAGGTGCTGATGAAGGCCGCTCATGGGCGTGGTATTTGGCTCCAAGTGAACTTGTGGAGCTGGTGCTGGTTCGACGTAACGGCAAAGACATGACTTTGATTGAAAATAGTGCCATGGATTTATCTGGCTTTGAAGATAATGTTGCATACAAGCTACAACCTGGCACAGAAACTCAAGCGCTGACTGATTTCGCTGCTTTTGTGAGTTTAGCTACACAATCTCATTCTGCCCGTTCCGATGTTCAATTAGTTGAGCGTTTGAATCTGTTTTCCGCATCGATCGGTGTGGATATCACAAATCTTAAGATTACCGACGTTGCCACACCTCAGGAAATAAATACAACTTCGGAAAATTGTCGCCCACGTGCGCATTCTTTGGTTCCAGATGACTACTTTTCAACGCCAGGCCTCAAGGACATTTCAGGTCCTGCATTGCGAGCTCGCTGCGCAGTTTTGCGCGTATTGAACAGTAAGATACTGTGTGTATTGCCCATGATTCGCATTCAGTCTTCAGAAGCCAGCATGAACGTGATTGAGGTATCTGGTGCAAGCCCCAGTTCTGCACCTACGGAAAGGATTCACAATCGTTTGGAATACCTTTCAACAAGCCACAGATTGCGTGCTCTGAGGCGGTTGATATTCACCAGTACAAAACGTGCATTTTGGGATGACGTTTTACGTGCGACGACGACGAGTACTCCGTTGCCATCTGACGAATACGAAGATCCTCGTGAGATCCGAGTGATTCGAATTAATCGGATTCAAGCGCAAGCGTCAAAACTGAGCTTGCTTGCTCAGCCTGGTGATCGCTTGCGCCGGTCTGTTTTCGGACAGTTGTATCGTGAAATGCGCACATGGAATGACAGTTTTTTCCGGCGGGCTTATTGCGGCAAAGGTCACGGCGGTCAGCGCAGAGCATTTAAAGTCAAGTTCCTCGGTGAAGGCGTTAACGATTACGGTGGGCCGTACCGCGCTGTGTTTGAGCAGGTTGTTGACGAACTACAAATGGATAATGTGGAATTGTCGAAGGGTGAACAAGGACTTCTGCCCTTGCTCATTCCGTGCCCAAATCGCCGCAGCGGCACCGGCAGTAACCAAGACAAATTTTTGTTAAATCCATCTTGTGGAACGTCATTGCTCTCAAACGGACCGATCGCGCTGGAGCTGCATCGATTTTTAGGCAAGATTATTGGAACAGCCGTTCGGCACGGCCTTCAAATGGGACTCGATCTGCCGGCGCTCGTGTGGCGTCCGTTGGCTGGGCTTGATGTAACTCGCGCACACCTAGAAAGCGTTGATGTCGTCACTGCAAACCATTTAAGTCGCGTGGAAGAATGTGTGGAGGAAGGCCTCGCTGCGGATCTTCTCGATTATTTGTCCTTTACCACAACATTGAGCGATGGCACGGAAGTCCCATTGTGCCCCAATGGCGATAAATTGAAGGTAGACGTGGCGAACAGAATGTCTTACGTGGAGCTCGTAGAGCAAATGCGATTGACCGAAAGCAGTCATCAACTCGCTGCTCTGAAAGACGGGTTGGCGTCTGTTCTCCCGATGGAACTGGCCCCACTTTTCACTCCCCGTGAACTCGAAGTGCTGATTTGTGGTCGTCGCGAAGTGGACGTGGATCTCTTACGACAATGCACTGAGTATAGTGATGGCGCTGATGAGAGCATGCCGCATGTACAGTGGTTTTGGGATGTTCTGCATGAAATGTCAAGCGACGAACGTACGTCCTTCTTGCGGTTCGTATGGGCTCGCAGTCGGATGCCCAACTCAGCGAAGGATTTCCCAATGAACTTTAAAATCCAGTCTGCACACGATCCTGGCGCCCGTGTGGATCCAGATAAGTACCTCCCGCATGCACAGACCTGCTTTTTTGCGCTTCGCCTTCCTTCGTACACTTCGAAGGAGATTGCTCGAGCCAAAATACTGTACGCGATTCAGAACTCGCCCAATATGGATGCGGATGTGCGTCTGCACAACGCCGAGGGGTGGGCTGACGCGTAAGTTCAGCGCGAGGAAGCAGAGGCAAATGAGAGATATAGCAGCATTTTATGTAATGCATGAACCTTGACTTTCTGGCTGAAATGTTACGATAGGTTAGGATCCGTCCTTAATTAACGTCTCCCCTTTTCAATCCAAATGCACTGAAATAGGTTATTCCCCACTGAACATCTCGCAGCATCAGATCGCGATGAGCGTGAACCACGAGAGCGCGACGCTACTGGAGAGCGGCGCCATCTCGCCCTCTCAGCGCATCAACCCTCCCTCTCGTCGCAATCTCCAGCGTCTAGGGCTTTCCGCGCTCCTATTGTTCTGCGTAACTTCAACCATTGGCCTTGCTTATGTCGTGAACGTGAACAACCAGGTGCTGGCGATTCTTCAGCAGCAGCAGTCGCCAATCGCAACGTCGTCCTCGACTGTCCAGGAAGTGAAAGCTTACGCGCAAAAGCTGGACATGCAGTACGTGTCAGGAAGTGGTACTGATGCTCCGCGGGTGCTGATTGTACACGCCACCGGTCCGCATCTCGCAAAGCTGGCAAAGGCCGTCCAGGATGGCGTGGAACTCGTGGTCTCAAGTGGAGACAACCTGCGCGTGCGTACTCTAAATAATGCAACTTTCGAAGAAGACGTGATGTGGGCCGATGCCGTGATCCTTGGCACACACGTGACTAATGCCAATGTAGAGCCCAAGGTATCGTTTCCTCATGAAGGCTCGTCGCTGTGATCAATGCTAATTATTGTGTATTCGTAGATGGCTAAGTTCGTGAGCACGTGGTCTCTACGTGCAGACTTAAGCCACAAGATCGCCGCTGTGTTCGTCACCAGTGGCGGCATGTCGGCAGGCGAGGAGCTCACGATGGTTAACCTGCTCCACTCGATGATGATCTTCCGTATGATCGTCGCAGGCGGCGAGCGCTGGACGAGCGCGTTCGGAGCGTCAGCAGTGGTCTCCGAAGGCCCGTTCCAGCCTGTCTCCAAGGTTCAAAACTCAGACCACCAGCAATTCCCGACCGTGTGCTATTCCACAGACCCGGACCAGGTCCACGAGATGTTCAAAGATAAGGCCATCGGCCTCGGACGACGCATCGCGACATTGGCCACGGTGCTCCAGCAGCACTTGCATCAACTGTAGAAGAGTTTCAAATCTATATATCGTTACTCCTGCAGTTCGTTTAGATACTTAGTCGCTCGGTCGAAGGTCCAGAACGTGATCGCAGCACTTGGAATGCCGCGCGAGAACGCCGCCTGCCAGCCTCGGAACAAGTGCGACGCGCCGTGCTCGCGAACAAGGCGAGACATGGCCGAGACCAGGCCAGTGTACTGGCGCTGCTGGCCGTCGACCTGGATGAGCGACTTGATGGTGTCGAATGGCAGCGCGACGGCCCAGAAACTGATACCACCAAATGCGCCAGACACGAGCAGTCGGGTTGTCTCGCTCATGTTTTCGATGAGGGCGAGTCGCTGGCGCGCAAACTCGTACCCAAGGAAGTAGAACGCGACACCAAGCGAATCGCGCACGATCGTGGTAGGTAAACCCTTCCAGAGTGCCAGGAAGCCCTCGCGCCGCACAACCTGCGAGAGGCAGTCGAACGTGCCTTGGTAAACGCGACTGGTCCGGTCGTGCGTGTACTGTACCTGCAGCCGATTGCGCACGAGCTCCACAGGCGTGACCAGAAACGCGTTCAGCCCTCCAGCGATCGCGCCACTTACTAGCGCTGCAGGCGAGGGCGCCAGATACGGCTGAAGCTCTCTACGACAACTGGCGGAGGTTGTAAAGATGACGGATTTGTACACAGCTTGGCTGAAGAATGGCGGCAGAAAGCCCTTGTAAAGCCCCCAGACGGTCTCGTTCCGCACGGTCTGTGAGGCGCAATCAAAAAAGCCGCGGAACCGCGTGGGCGAGATTTGCAGCCGCGTGCGGATGGTGTCGAAAGGATGGCACGCCACCACACTGGCCATGCCCGCGGCGGAGCCGGCGGCCACGGACTTAGCCCATGGCGACAGCGGACGCTGCTCGTGTGCGGCACCGGAACGATTCATCGCACCTGACGAATGACTAATTCAACGACCTTCGTAAACGAATATCGTATCTTGAAGAGTGGAGTGTACGCCAATCTGAGGACAGCAGGGTAACGATTGCATAATCATTGAGTGGAATGTGGGTCACGCGTCCTCAGACTCGTTTCTGCTCAATGTGGGTCACTTTACTCACCTAACCGCTGGGACCGGCGACAGCCAACTGGGAATGTGGCAATTTCGGAGGTGCATCGCCGATCTCGCGTGCCAGTTTCACTTATACGTTCACGCTCAGAGCAGCAGAAAACGAGCAAGTGACCAGAATGGCGGCAGGCAAATGGATCTGGCTCAGCATCGCGCTTGTGGGCGCCATCCTGTCGCTGGGATGGCCCATGATCGAGCAGCAGTTGGCAGCCAGCGGTGTTAAGTGTCCTTGGCCCTTTGACCGCTTTCACCACTCGTCCGCAAGTGCGTCTATCCAGGCCGAAGGTGGTGCGGCTGGCGAGGAACTCCCCGTGTCCAAGATGTACACTCTGGAGGAGCTGAAGAAGTGAGGACAAACACCTGACAGGGATTTGTTGGTCTGTGTACTGACTGACTCATGTGCGTAGATACGATGGCTCGGATGAGTCCTTGCCCATTCTTATCGCTGTGGGTGGCAAGGTATGTGAGGGAGTAGCCATCCTCTCTTCTCTCTCGGTGTGCTCACAATCATGCGGAGCAGGTGCTGGACGTGACGTCGGGGGCCAGGTTCTATGGAGTCGGTAAAACGTACCACCAGTTTGCCGGCACGGTGCGTTTCTGTGGCTTTGTCCATGGCTCGTAGTCACGAAAGGTGCTAAACGCGGTCTTTCTGTGCTGAAACGTAGGCCTGTACACGCGCGCTGGCGTTAAGCTCGCTCAAGAAACAGGATATCAGTGACGACGTGAGCGACTTTAACGAGAAGCAGACGGAGGAGTTGGTTGAGATCAAGGCTTTCTACTACGACAAGTACCCGACGGTAGGGAAAACAACGGATCCGTAGATCTTAGGTAGATCTTGTCTCACGCAACGTTTGAACGGTCATAGGTTGGCGTCCTGGCCTAGGAAAGCATCAGACAGCTCTCAAAGCATCGAGATGTTGATAGCATGCATGCAGTAAATAGATTTTGCCCCATTGGCGAGCGTTTCCACTTTGCAATTACGAGTGTTTTCTATTTCATTCGCGACAGACTCGGACTTAGATCAACAGATTATGCTTATAGCTCGTACGACGGCAAGCTGTCCGCCGTCAGCTCTTTGCGGCAGATTTTGGCAAAATCAGCGCACAGACCACGAAAACGACGGTCTGCCTCCCGCGTTGGCGTCAAGGCAAACTTCATCCACAACTGAAGAATGAGCTGCCGATTCTCCATCGAAAGGTCCTTTACGCCCAAAGCATCGCCCTTTAGCGTCATTGCGTGATATAGCTGCGATTGCACGGCTTCGTTCTCTCCGAAGTTGCTTAAAAACGCGAAAAACAATCGTCCGACTGGGTTAAATAACACGCTGGGGCTCTTGCTAGCGAGCGCCGAGACGATCGCATCTGTAAGCAGCTCGATTTGCTCAATCGAGAGAACACAGGCGTCAATGTGGGGCTGATATGCCTGCAATTTCCCACGGCTTTCCCCGATTAGATACGATAGAAATACCAGCACGGCGTTTGTCGAGGCACGATCTTGATTTCCGATGCACGCGATGCTCAGCTGCAATAGCACGGGAAACTCATTGGCAGTGACGACAGCTGCCGGGCAAAAGAGCAGAAACCGATAGGCCAACTCGTAAAATGACCTCAAAACGTCGGGAGAATCGCTCAGTGAATGCTTCATAAAGAATTGAAAGGCCAACTGACTCAACACTCCCAAGAGTCCGCGGAAACTGTCGACTACTTGAGGATTCCCTTCGGCATTTTTGCCAAAAATATCTACGGCAATAGAAGCACACGCGAGGGGCGACACAAATTGGTGGCGCTCAAACACTTGGACAATCAGATTTGCGATGAAGGGCAATTGCTCAACCATTTCCTCCCGAAGGCTTTGCAAACACCAACCGTAAAGCTGAAACAGAGCGTCGATGGTAGCTTCATGACCATTCGAACGAGTAACAATCGGCTCGAGATGAGGCCAAATTAGACTGACAGCCCACGAGGTTACGACCTTGCCACCAGCAACATCCGAAGGTGCATCCAGGAATCGAACGACTTTGCTTAACACCAAAAGCTCGTCAACAACAATCGCTGGCAGCATTTCATCGTCCACAGGACCACTCGCTCCTAGCATCTGGTCTAACCGGTTCAACGAATCGTCCAGCGCAACTTGCAAAATTACTGTGCAGTTCGGAGAAACAGTAGCTGCACGAACAATTCCCTCCACAATCAGCAGTCGATCATCGATTGCGATCTGACCAGACTGAAAATACTTGACGCCTGATGTCAGATATTCCGGAGCCATCTGGGCGAGACACGAAGAGCAAGACGTTGCTATTTGCATGAAACTCTTTGCCGCGTTTGACCGGCTCTTTCCATTTGCTAACGCTTTATCCAGGTACAGAAGAACCGATGCCACCACGTCTGGTGTCCCTGCACTTACAGCCTTTTGATTGAACCAAGACCCATATTGACCGAGAAGTTTCGCAGCAATTGCAACAACCATATAATGCGGGTTTGCAAAATTCAGCACTGATTGGAAAAGCTGCGTCATCATGATATCAAGCTCACTTGGACTGCGGGACAAGCGCTTTTTTAAATCATCCGAGACCGTGGATACACTAAACAGACAAGCTTCGATCGTCCGCCAGTTTCCGTGCAACGAACCGGAGAGTGATGTCAGAATTTGAGCCAAAAACTGCTCCTTCAGCAGTGCAAACACAGCAAGAAAGCAATCTGTCACACCTTGCGATCCATTTCGGAACGCCAAAAGATCATCCAAATCAAACTCGTCCATGTCGTCGCATTCTTGGGGGTACGTACACTGCTCCAGCAGCACATCTAACAAACGCACAAATGCTTCCCGCTGGAAAAAAACATGTCGATCTGCTACCGGTTCTTCCTGCACAAGAAGCCAGAATTCGAGCGTGAGTGACGCAATCTGTCGACGAGGATGTGTTCCTAGAAAGAGCATCAAATCTGCCAATTCCACAGCTTCAGGGATTGATCCTTCGAGAATCCAATCCACGTACGTTTCACAAAACGTGGAGACGACAGTCGTGATCGCGTGGCTAACTTCGTTTTCGTCCTCGGCTATCGCGCTCTCGCAGGCTGGTCGAGTCTTCATTAACCCACGTGAGATTGCAGCAAGCGCGATTTCTTGATCTGACGGCGTAGGATATTCAGATATCTTGATGACAATACAAAGAATGTCTGCGCAAATAAGCAGATGACTTGATTTCATGCAGAGGGCTTCAAGCAGCACATACAACATGGATTGTTCCTGCGCAAACATTTTTGTGAGCGATATTCCTGCTTTCTTGATCCAGACTTTCAAGCAGCCGAACGCTTCTCCATGCAGGGCCATGATCAGCGGATCGCGTTGAGCCGTGAGAATCTTGGCTATCAGCTTGACCACATCTTCACTGAGCGCGCTCAAAAGCAATTCCATGGCATCTCTGGCGTTGAATGCGATCTCTGCCTCATCCAGCTCCTCACAAACGCACTTGGCGAATGTGAGGAACAGCAGAATGCGGCCTGGCTCCCCTGTAGAGGCGCCCGCAAGCATCTGCTCCATCGTCGATTGGCATGCATCTGGCGATGAGACCATAATCAAAGCGAACGTGGAGCAGACCTTGCTCAACAGCGGTGCATGAAGCGAGCGCTTGCCATTCTGGAAATCTTCGAGGATGGAGCTTACAGACGCACTCACGACCGATTGATTCGCAGATGCAAGCTTCATCCAATCTCTACGGACCTATCGCACAACGCATGAACATCAGAGCACCCAAAGATAGGCAGAAGCAGTTCGCACCTTGGCATGAAGCATGTTGGCTGCGAAGAAGAGCGCCTCGGGCGGCAAATTCAGTGACACGTCGTCTAGCAGTCGCACGCCAACCCTCCACGCTTCCTAGGCGCGATACGCACAATTTCAGCAAGCCAATTGCCAACACAGTCCACCGCATTGCTTGCCGTGCCACAAACATCTGCCACGCACCTCGGACGCCGCAAAGGCGACAAGGAACTCGTTGGCGAGGCGTTGTTGATCCGATCCTCCCTAAGATACATAAGCGACAGTCGTTGGCATCTAGAGCCTAATTGAGCCTAGGAGAGAGGAGGCAGCGCGTGTTACCAGTCCATACAACGCCTGGATCGCCTGGAGCACTGCCTCGACCATGTTTAGTTGCAAAATGAAATGCTCTTGAATAGAGGACCCCTCCCCCTTGTCAGTCCACTATTGAAACTGAACTTGGTCATTTACTGAAATATGCAAACATGTAAATTATGCAATTAGCGAAATGCAAATCCTAATGTTTCTCTCTCTTGTCAATTCGCTCAGAACGATGCGAGCACCACGCGCATCCACGTGTTGGTCGCCGTGCACATGTAGAGGTATGCCGTGTCGAACATGAACGTCCCTCGGGTGCAGGTCGCAGTGCTGCTGCTTGGAGTTCCGTAGCTGCCATCCATGACGAAGGAGCCGCCCGTTGTGATCAACTTGGGCGACGAAATGGTCAAAGACGTAGTTCCCGATGGTTGAGAAATCATCGCAGTGCTGCTAGAGAACTGAAGTGTGCCAGAAAGAGTCACCAGTCCACTCGAGGCTGTGACATAAAACACGTCGCTGGTACTTGAAGAAACTCGGAAGTCATAAGAATCGATGTGGAGCTCACCACCCGTGACCGTAGTCGATGTGCCAGAAATGAGCACCGACGTGGCAGCATGCAGCTCAATTGTTGATGACGTTGATGTAAATGACAAAGCCGAACTGGAGGCCGAGAGTACGCTCGCAGTGATGGACATCAAATTAGATGCATCTGACGCTTTCATGTACACCCCGCCAGCAGTATTTGCACTGCCAGCTTGCAAAGTGATTGAGCCAGCCACTCCACCAGACGCTGAACTGCCGGCACCAGCAGTAATTTTAACTTCACCTCCAGTCACTGAGCCGGCACCAGCAGTGATGTCGATTTCACCACCAGTAGAAGATCCGGCACCGCCTGTTAAAGCCACTGCACCTCCGGTTACCGTCGTGGAACTGGATCCTCCTCCAATTAAGCCGATAGAACCACCAGTTGTAGCGCCCGAGCCGCCGACAAGCGCAACAGCACCACCAGTTGTTGTACCAGTGCCACCGGTCATACCCACGGCGCCTCCAGCCGTAGAGCTTGAGCCTCCAACTAGATCAACAGCACCGCCGGTCGTGGAACCTGAACCGCCCGTCAACTCCACAGCACCACCTGTTGTCGAGCCTGCGCCGCCATTTAAGTCAATTGCACCTCCGGCAGCAGTACCTTGACCACCTGCCAACGTCACTGCACCGCCGTTTGTACTTGTAGCAGTCGTTTTACCTCCCGAGATGGATACAGTGCCACCGTTGCCGGTATTGCCATCACCAACCGAGATGCTCACTGCACCGCCAGTACCGCCAGTCGACGATCCTGACTTGATCACAATTGTGCCAGAGGCTGCATTTGTTGACGACCCAGATGCAAGGGTGATATCTCCACTGGAGTATGCCGAAGCTCCTGTGCCAGATTGAACAGTGATTGCTCCTCCAGCATTGCCAGTACTGTTTCCACTGAAGATATTCGCGGCGCCACCATTCCCTGAGCTACCGCTGCCTCCATTAAGAGAAATTGCACCTCCGGACGTTGAGCCTGCACCAGCAGTGAATGATGCAGCACCTCCAGGACCGGCGGTTGACGCGCCTGCTGATGCAGTCAATGTACCGCCTCCTGCTGTTGCGTCTCCGCTGCCAACACTGAGCAAAATGTTACCACCTTTGCCGCTTGTCGCAGATCCAGTGTAGAGCGTGAGCAAGCCACTTGTCCCATTAGTTGTAGAGCCTGAGTTGATTTGGACATATCCAGTAGCAGTTCCAGTAGCAGTAGCTACTGTGGTCGAGAGGACTACGTTGCCACTAATGCCTGAAGTACTTGTTCCACTTGCAATTGCCACATCACCTCCGACACTAGTCAATCCGGCACCACCCGAAAGGGTCAGTTTTCCGCCAGAAGTACCTGCACCAGCACTGAGTTGTGACGAGCCGCCAGTGCCGCTTGAAGTGTAGCCTGCGCTGATTGTAACGCTGCCTCCAGTACTCGACACTCCGCTTCCGACTGCAATAGATATATCACCTCCAGCACCGCTAGTGGCGCTACCAGATTTCACAGTAATAGTGCCACTTGAACCAGACGATGTACCGCCTGATGTAAGAGACACAGATCCACTAGATCCCGACGTCAATTTGTTTGCCGAGCTTATTGACACGACACCACTTGTTGATCCAGTGCCACTACTCATGTAAACAGCACCACCAGCACTTGTAGATCCAGATCCAGCCTGCAGAATGACGTTGCCACCAGTTGTGCCCCCTGATCCAGACGATATCGTGACCGTGCCTCCGCTCGCGCTAGATGAAGTTGTAGTTCCGGCATTCAAGGTCAAGGCTCCACCAGCGCCAGTATTCCCAGATCCAACGCCAATGGAAACGTCGCCACCGGCACCACCCAGTGCTGAGCCAGATGAAAGCGTAACCGATCCAGATGTTCCAGCAGACGAAGTACCCGATTCAATATCAATACTACCACTGACGCCACCACCAGACGTAGATCCTGAAAGCACCTCAATATCACCGGAGCTTTTAGCAGTACCTGCACCACTCATAAAGGAAATCGTACCGCCCGTCGCAGCCGCTGAAGCACCAGAAACCAGCGAGATAGCACCACCCGTACTACTTGATCCAGCGCCGACAGATAAAGATATGTCGCCACCACGACCACTGGTTGCGCTTCCAGTAGAGAGTATTAATCCTCCAGACGAACCTGCCGTAGACAAGCCTGTTGATAAACCAATAGCGCCTGACGCAACAGATCCAGCGGTCTGCACCGTCACAGCACCACTTGTTGAAGAAGAAGAACCACTTGCGCTCCCACTCGTCAACGTCACAGCACCGCCAGTTGTCGCACCGACACCAGCTGTCACGGC
>JAADVW010000474.1:0-26983 GCA_023335875.1 Elongisporangium prolatum | reverse complement strand
GCTAGAGCCAAGAAACCTTCGCCAGCGCCTCTGCTGCCTCCACCTCGTTCGTGTGCATGTGTATATGTATTAGATGTTGTATTTAGCCTAGCGTAGAGTTCTCCCATAAGCCAATATCCTTTTCCATCCTCAAGCGTTGTCAAGTCTTCTTGCTCCGCCTTTATGCGCCAAAACGCCGTTTTATGGAGCACTCAAGGGGTCCAGCAGCAGCGGAAAAGCACGTCGAGAGAAGCAAAACGTCGGTGGAGATGTCTCAATTCACAGCCGAACTGAGCAATCTCAAGGCAAGCAACCGATAAGCACAGGAGCGACTGCTTTCCCAGGCTTTGGACCAGATTCATTCCAAAATTAAGTGATGCTCGAGCTCCAAAAGCTGAAAAAGGTGCGGCCTTTGGCTTCAAGGCACAGATAATCAAGCTTAGTAATCGCTATGTAGCTCAAGCCATTGACTTGAGGCAATTAAGAGCTTGCATCGAAAGAACAAGCAGAACGCCGTGCGCAGCAACTGGAGGAGAAATTGCAGCAGTCTACCAAAACGAGATCGTTTGACTACGAGAAACGAACGACTGCTGAGCTTGTTCTTGACGAGGAATCATCTGAGGACGACTTTGGTGCACGTCAAGGCGTCGATCAAGCGAAAAATAACGCAATTGATACAGATTTCGACGGAGAACTGTTATCTCCTCCCGGATATGACGACATTCGATCGGTTCGTGATGCTGTCATGATTATTCTAAGCCCACTTTTGAAGCTAACGGAGTAGTTTGCTGGAGAATGATTTCTTCAGCTCGCCGGAGCCGTTTAGAACATCGACACATAAATAATTTTTGGAAACGATAGCCCTGCTTTAGCTTCAATATTGTGTGGAAACTAGAGTAAAATATTAAAACCGTTTGGATACGTGGCTCAAGTCACTCTTGGCCCGTGACAGACAAAGCATGCAACAAATTTAACGTAGAGTTCCGTGCGAACGATTGTTATCGTAAGCCTTTTCTGGCTGTGCTTTCTGAGAGCAATTTATTTGCGTATCTATCTGAAGTTTTAAATCGTGAGTCAGTGCTTAAATTTGTTCGGAATGCTAAATTTCTTTAACTGATATTCCTGAGTCAGAAAGGGAGAAGAAACCGAAGTGGGAGTAGTTTTCGGGGCTTTGTTCGCGAGGAAAAAACGATGTATCTGTCCGATATTCGATTTATCCGACAGCCATGAAATGGAGTAGTTTCGTATCTGAGATTGTGAGCAGTGGCGTCAGCAATCAAACGTTCATTTTCAGCACTTCAATGATATCGACAGCGATTACACCAATCCTTGAACTGCATCAACAGCTCATAAAGGCATACGCTAATTACAAGGAGTGTGGAGAAGGTGCCGCAGATTCTGTGAAGACAATGTCCACGACAGGAGAAAAGCTTTGAAAAAAGCTCCGAAAGAGGCCAACTCATACACATCCAAGGGCCGATAGAATTTCAGCTGCAAGAAGAACTGAGACAACATTACGATCGAGAACAACAGAAAACCAAGCGATACATCATCAAGTTTATCAGGAATTATCGGAACAAGTGTAGGCAATCAAGACAAAGATGAGGGATCACACAAAACGACAGTAACTGCGCGACGTGCGAAAGAAAATCCAGTACGTATCATAAATGATTCTGTCGAAGAGGTTACGACATTGAAGAAATCAAATAAAGTTTCTGTGACCTCTCGTGGGAGAAGAAACATCTACGAAGCCGATAATAGTGGTGATGAAATCCGACGACAGTGTCGATAGCGTGCAAATGAGCGTGACGCTTTAAAACAACGCGCCAATCTTGCAACTAAAGAACTTGGTATAAACCTCGAAGAGTTTGCTGAGAAATATATCGTTGACGACAATCCAAGTGACTTTGAAAGACAATCAGCGCAAGAAAATATTGATGACGCGGACCGCTTGGCGTTAGCTTATTGCAGCTATCGAAGGCGTTAATTGCCAGACGTCAGTTATGTGGTCCTTGCTGATGTGCTTGATAAAGGTGAAGGCGAGATTAGTGTGAGCTGGACAAGTGATGCGCGACAGCGTTTTCACGCATTAGACGCAATCGGAATGTTCCTATTCGCTTTCGCAAAGACATACAAAAAAAACGATCAATGGAAGACTGTGTCTGCCATCAGCAGCTCAATGAAACAGCCGTAGAAGAGATGGGATGGTAGCACTACGAACCCCAGTACGAAGAAAACGCACTTTTGGTAAGACGAGCAAGAAGTTTACGTGGCTTCTAAAAAACAAGTTTTGAAGATAAAGATTGCGAAGAGGAACAAGAAATTTTGGACCAGTTCACGTCCAACACTGTCCAGATTGGAACATTTAATGTGTTTATGAACATCACGTGCGATCTGACCATGATTGAACTAGGTGATTTCTTAAGTCTATCGTGGATCTTATACGGCGTATCATACAGCCACTTATCAGATCCGAAGTACCAAAACTGTGTGGGATTTTTCAAAGGCACCGGCGATGTTTGCTCTAAATTTGAATTGTCCCTCCGTCCGCATACGTAAAAGTAGATGGCAATAAACCATAGCCAGGTCGACTGGTGGTAACGACTCCACGTGAACGAAGAATGTACACAATCCGGTTCTTGTTCAATTTTTCAAGAAAGCTCAAATGCACCGCCATTATCCAGTGTTTGAAGAGCTCGAACTGCAAATGCAGGAGCTCCGTGTTCATGCTACGAGAAGCGAACAGTGATCAATGAAATGCAAATATTTGCTGCAAAGGCATTTAGGTCCGCGGATCACATTTTCGTTGCTGAAGTCGGTTTTGTTGAAAACGATCCAAGAAGCAATCGATACCTTCACAATTAAGTCAACAACAAAGTTCAGTGAGAGATTGTTGAGTCAAGCGCAGAAAAAACTTAGTACTTGCTCTCAAGACAACCAAGTATCAGACAGGAATTTAAAGACGGAGAGATAATTTCAGGAATTATCGCTTCTTCAACTCGAACGCTTTCATGCGGGTACTCGTCGCGACACTTTCAAGTAGCTCGCAAGTGGCTAACCATCTTGCTTTAATCAATTTTATGTTTCCAACGAATGAAAATGACACCAAACAAGAAATACGAAACGAAAACGATAAAAATCAAGAGAGGTGCTGTGCTGTCTTCCAAATGACGACTCGCTGTTTCGAGATGGGCCTAATTACTTCCGAGTGCTTGCCGACAATCATCTCTACAACGAGTCGATTTGTGGCTACCACGATGTCATTGACGATATTATTTTGGGCCATGAAGCACTTCGCCAAAGTGTCGAACAAGTGATGAGTGATGTATCGACTGCACGAGTCCCGCTGTACGAGCACATTATCACTAGTGCCGTAGACGAAACGATTGAAAAGTGGAAATTACGGCCGAACAAAACGTTAATCAAAGGCAACAAAATTATGCGTGCCGAAACCATATCCAAAATATTACTCGAGCGTTTATCGAAACGGAGAGACACGCGGAAACTCTTATGCAAGAGGAGACGCAAAAATTACAGAATAGGGAGGGATACAATGAGTATCACGAGCAAGAAACGGTTGCAGCGGAAAAAGTGAGCATTCTTGTGCACCCACGAAACCTCTAAAAACTGGTGGCCTGGTCCTGGTCACTCTCAGCATATTGCGACCGGAACATGGATTCAAATCAAGCTTCAGAAAAAAATTACAAAAATGTTGAGATGCGTCTACTGAATGGAAATCTACCGCAAAAAAACGGTCACTCGGAGCCTGAGAAAGATGATTCGTTCCCTTACGACGAAAAATGGAGGAGACTCACAATAGGTATCGTAGGCCACCAAGGCTGAATGAATGCCTTGCTTTCAACCATGACGAACTTTGTCGTTGAGGAACGAAGGCAACGGCATTGCCACGAGGGCAGGAAAGGCGTGCTCACTGGCGAGGCGATGGACCCGGAGCAAGTCGAGCCGAGCACAACGAATGTGGAGGCGTCGATCATAAGACCGTGAGAACAGACAACGTAGCCATGGGCAGGAATAACACGTGAGAGTTGAACCGCAGTAATGGGTCGCCAGTGCTTCCAGCTCGATCTCTTCAAGATCACGGAAAGATCATGACTGCAACTTCAGGTGGTTAAGTTCTTTGTAATAAAGTGAGTAAGAGAGTCGGATGTTAACGTTCGTAACTTCTCGCTGCGTGATAAACCGACATACAACATTCCTAACATTCACATGGATCTAGAACCCATTATAACGAGCTCTCACACCTTCTAGCGAGCGGTTCCGTACGATATCGCAGCACTCGCGCAGCAGAAACTTGAGAAACTGCAGCAGGTTCTTGTCCTGGTGCTCGTCCGTATCGACAAACGTCACAACGACCGAGTGATCACCTCAAAGATGGATGAGATTGCTAAATTTAGCAGCAATGGAGAATATATAAACCCCATTCTGCTATTCACCATCGCAGCTGATCATGGCCAGCGCCATCAGCAAGGAATCAACTTTGCAAGCGATCTTGACTCATCATCGACGGCATCGCTCGGGTTCCTTCGATCGCGATACGCTCTTTTCATGGGCACGCTCTGTCGTATTTCTATGTTCGTAATCGCTTGCGCTGTCTGATGTTTTTCGATCGAGTCTGGGTCTTAAACAAATTGGCGAGTACCGATCCTTAGAGCCGAACGTTGACAATTCTGTCGGTCCATACGGATATCAAGTAAACCACATCGCATCAAATGTCACATACGATAAGACCACGAAAATATGGGCCTACAAGTTTGATACGACATCGGTCAATCTGCGAGCTGTATCCCAGTTTCTTGCAGTCGAATCATGGCTGCCTTGTGTACTCTACAAAGAGGAATGTGATAATGTCTCAATCAGTTTAGGTTCTGTCTTCAAAATGCTGGACTCGCTTGTGACCTCAGTCGCCCGACGCAAGCAGCAACGCATTCAGGACCTTCCGAACCTCACGCTTCGGACTGAAAATGTGTATTTCGATCGTTTGAACGACTTTGTTTTCCCATGTTTCTTCAGCCAGAACAGAAGACGGACAGTGCAAGCTACCTACTACAACTCAAGCATCGTTCAATCCGACCTCCTGAATTTATGCTCCAGCTATCGTAGTCGGCCTTATGCCTGCAGTGATTTCTGGACGAACTTTAAGACGACGTGCTCATCAATCAATGAACCGTGCGTTGACAGCCGCACGGTGTGGACCGATATCATCGAGAGAGCTCGCTTAATGCGGCAGATATACATGGGAATGCAGTTGGATATGCTGCTTTTGGAGGGTTATGAAGACCGTGGAATCGCAAGTATGTCGTTTCAAGGGCGGCAACTTTACGATATCACTACAATTATTCGAGTTCGCAATTGCTCTGAACTATCTCCAAGTCTGCAACAACTTGATGGATGTTCCACTATCATAGTAGAAGATCATAGGTATGAAGGCGGATCATTATCGTCTGATGTGGTCGGGTGGTATAATATCATTGCGACACTTCGCATTGTAGGCCAAAGCTACGCGTGGCTGCGTCTTTTCATGCTCTTTGCAGGATGCTATTCCGCTCGTTCCACAGAGCGAAAGTTTAAAGGCTCAAACTGTATCAAGTTTGCGCGCGCTACGTTGAGAACCATGTTCACAGCTCCAAGCCAAGTAGTTATATACGGAAGCATTGTCCCCGTCGTGCTTTACACTGTCGCGCATTTAATGGACTCTATGATGATGTATGAGATGGTCGGTCAGCAGTTCAATACTGTACAGGGAATTTTCCAAATGAATCTTCGCCAGTTCATTCGAGTCGCCACGTTTTCCATGCGTAGTGTTTGAGTGGTCTCGACAGCTCTTCACATCGTTCTCTTGCTACAGACACGTTGCAGTTGGACATCGACATTGAAAGGTGTCCCTGGCATCCCTGAGTTCTTTATCAGTTCTATTGCCTGCCTCACAATCTGCGCTCAATATCGCACCATCAATTTCCGAGATTCACATCTGGTTCAGATTTTTGAGATAGAATCAAGTTGGAATATGCGCACTTTGCGCACTGCTCGATACAATAACACGCGTGGATTCTGGTTCTGCTTTGCGTTTGGTGACTACCTCGATCTCAAATGCTTGGTCGCAGCTATCGCCATTGTACTCGCGTGTTGTGTCGTCCTCTGGGGCTTTGCTCGTATCATCAGCGACCTCAATCTCATTGAGGCTCAAGAGTTTTTTCTCTGGCCGCATACCATCGTATCCTACGCAGCTGGAACGCTTTGGCCCGTGAATGCGCTGATCGTGAGTTGGAACGGTTATGTTTTCACTCCCATCAATATGCGGCGGCGTCAATCGCGAAAGAGCGTGGCCGCTGCGACTTCAGAGTTGACTCGTTCTGGCTCCATGTACATGCTTGATGCGTCCAGGGTAGGGAAACTAGCAGCGACAGCTTTCATCATCAACCACTCCGAAGAAAGTCGCGTAATTCGGAATGCGGTTGCGTCTCTAGACGGTCGTAGTCGAGAAGTAAACGCCACACTCTGCCTGATGAACCTCACGATCATGACGGATCCAGTTGTACTTTGCCAATTGTATTGGTTTGGTGGTTGCGATATCAATATTTACAGATCTTTGCGCTTTCCCAAGCAGCTCTACTTTATCCCGAAGAATTCAGCGGATTCCGACCTAATGCTACAGACCGAGTGTTGTAAGATGGAGCTGTTGACTTTAGTCAACTCAATGGAGCTGCCTTGGATGGATCTTCTTCATTGTGGATGAACAAAAGGCCAATTGATTGTTTCGTGACAATGCCATGGCTTGACTTTCGTGTTCGTTGCAATGGTGCTCATTATGAGAAGCACAGAGACACATTTGTTGCGTCTTTCTAATTAACATTTCTACAAGTTCCTCATCATTCTTCAAGTTACCAGTGAGTCGACCTCTTCGGAGATTTCTGGGATTAGCCATAGTATTGAAAACGGCAGCACACGCCTGCAGTAAAGGTTAACAGCTGCACTTCGTTGAGGCGATTGTCGCACACGTGGTCAAATTATTCCAAGAGAACCAACCGCCTATCGGTAACGATCAAACCTCGAGCGGAAATTCTTTGTGCTTCTCTCTGATCCTAGCGTGTATAGGCTCAGGATGTGATCGACTTCCATTTATTCCGTAAGCTATGTCGCATTTCTTGAATCTTCTTTGAATTTAGAGTTCGACCTATCGATGTTGTGAGTAGCACTTCTTCTACTCAGAGGCCAATACGAGCAAAATAATGCGCTAAAGGACAACAAAGAGTGATCAATTGGGAAGGATACACATCGATAGACTAAAATGCTTCTTTTTAAAACACCATTAAGTCCTTCCGAATAAAGACGAAAGAACACACGTGCGTCAAATCGACTAAGCCGAAGAAGCGCTATTACGACATAGAGAGTCGTAGATGACTAAGAACCTAAATTCAGAAGAGATGAAATTCAAGAAGCGCTACATAGCTACGGAATATATCCAAACCGATCATGTCTAAGAACCCGCAAGTCAAAGTGTTTTGCAAGCGAGTCCAATTGGATTCTCAACGTTATCAGCTGAACAACCAGTAAACTTAGCGCGCAGTCAAACCATGTTCAGTCAAACCATTTTAATCGTGAATTTTACGATCGAAATCAAGCCAGATATTCTCCTAGGCCTTGAAACTTCAGTCTTTGTTGTAACATCGAGAGCAAGGATTGCATTTAATTCATCTTGCATTGTGTCGATCATTGAGCTTTGTTTGTCACTATACGAGTCGTTGCTGGGCACAGTTCCTGATACATTAAAACCTCTGTATTGATGTTCTATCCATTGGCCACAAACAACTTCAGTTGATAGAATATCTGCTGGTGCATAAAAATGCACTTCGAAGTATCGATGAGCACCATTTTGTCTCTCATTTCCTCGAGATACAGGCGTTTCAAGACCATTTTGCACAGACGTCAAAGTCCGTTTTGCTTAGCGTGGTGAGGTCACGAGCAAAGCCGAACGATTAATATATCGCCACTCCAATATCGATGTTGCCATTTTCAACCGTGAATGGAACGAACAAAGGCATTAAGAGCCAAAAATGGACTCTACTCTAAGTTTAGAAGCGCACTCGCTATGCTGCTCGCATCACAATCGGTAGTGCATCGCAGCTGAGCATGCCAGCCGACATTACCAATGGATCAACTTTGCAAGCGATCCTGGCGCATCATCGACGCTATCGCACAAGTTCCTTCGATCGTGACGCTCCTTTCTCTTGGAAACGCGCTGTTGTGTTTCTGTGTTCGTATATGCTCGTGCTCTCCGACGTGTTTCGGTCAGGTCTGGGTCTGCAGCATATTGACGAGTACCCAACCTTAGAGCCAAATGTCGGTCAATATCTGGGCCCGTACGGATATCTAATGAACAGCGTTGCATCAAACGTCACGCATGATAAGACCACGAAAATATGGGCCTACAAATTCGATACGACATCGATCGCTCTTCGAGCTGTTGCGCAATATCTTGAGGTCGAATCATGGTCGCCTTGTGTACTCTACAAAGTGGAGTGCGACGATATCACGATCGCTTTGGCTTCCGTGTTCAAGATGCTGGACTCACTTGTGACTACGGTCGCCGAACGCAAGCAGCAGCGAGCGGACGATCTTCCAAATGTTACGCTTCGGTCTGAGAACATCTTTTTCGACCGCTTTCACGACTATTTCTTTCCAATCTTCCAGAACAGAAGACGGACAGTGCAAGCTATCTATTACAACTCAAGCATCTTTGAATCCGATCTCCTGAATTTATGCTTCAGCCATCGAAATCGGCCTTATGCCTGCAACGATTTCTGGACAAACTTCAAGACGACGTGCTCATCAATCAATGAGCCGTGCGTTGACAGCCGCACGGTGTGGACCGATATCATTGAAAGATCACGCATGATGAGGCAGAAGTACGTGGGAATGCAACTGGATATGTTGCTTTTGGAAGGGCATGAAGACCGTGGGCTTGCGAGTATGTCGTTTCAAGGGCGGCAACTTTACGATATTACTACAGTTATTCGTGTTCGTAATTGCACGCAGAATCACCAACAACTTGATGAATGCTCCACCATCATCGTAGACGATCACAGATATGAAGGAGGAGCGTTGACGTCGGATGTGGTCAGCTGGTACAATTTGGTCTCGACACTTCGGTTTTTGGGCCAAAGCTACGCATGGCTGCGTCTGTTGATGCTCTTTTTAGGATGCTACTCCGCTCGCTCCATGGAACAGAAACTCAAAAGTTCTAGTCGTATCAAACGTACTCGCGCTGCATTGAAAACCATGTTCACAGCACCAAGTCAGGTCGTCATCTACGGAAGTATGGTACCAGTCGTGCTTTACACAATCGCGCATCTCATGGATTCGATGATGATGTACGAGAAAGTCAGTCAACAGTACAATGGAGTCCAAGGCGTGTTTCAAATGCATATCCGCCAGTTCATTCGAGTCGCCACTGTTTCCATGCGCAGCTTATGGGTCATCTCAACAGCTCTTCACGTCGTTCTTTCGCTAAGAACACGTTGTTGTTGGGCGTCAACATCGAAAGGTATTCCTGGCATCCCGGAGTTCTTCATCAGTGCTATTGCCGGCCTCACAATCAGCGCTCAGTATCGGTCCATCAGATTTCGAAATGCGAAATTAATTCGCATCTTTGAAGTGGAGTCTAGTTGGCACGTACGCACTTTACGTGCTGCTCGATACAATAACACACGGGGATTTTGGTACTGCTTTGCTTTTGGAGACAACCTCGACTTCAAGTGCTTGGCTGCCGCCATCGTTATAGTTCTCGCATCTTCTATCGTGCTCTGGGGTCTTGTTCGTATCGTGACCAAGCTTGGTTTCTTACAACCAAGCGAGTTTTTCATCTGGCCGCATACCATCGTATCCTACGCAGCTGGAACACTTTGGCCCGTGAATGCGCTGATCGTGAGTTGGAACGGTTATGCTTTCACTCCCATCAATAAGCGGCGGCATCAATCGCGAAAAAGCGTGGCCATCGCGCCTCCGGAATCATCTCCGACGGATTCCATGTTCATGCATGATGCGTCCAGAATCGGCAGACTTGCAGCGACAGCTTTCGTCATCAACTACTCGGAAGAGAGCCGCGTGATTCGAAATTCAGTTGCGTTTCTTGACGGCCGTAGTCGAGAGGTAAACGCCACTCTCTGCCTCATGAATCTCACGACCATGACGGACCCAGTTGTATTTTGCTGGTTATACTGGTTTGGTGGCTATGACATCAATATTTACAGATCTTCGCGCTTTCCCAAACAGCTCTACTTGATCCCGAAGGCCGTGGCAAATTCGGTGCAGAACCTGCAGATTGACTGCAGCAAGATGGAATTACTGATTTCAGTCAACTCGATGGAGCTGCCTTGGATGGATATTCTCCACTGCGGCTGAACTGGGTGCTAGACAAACACGTACTCCATCAGTAGCTTAAGAGCTCTCTGTACTAAGGCACTATATAGACAACACGTTGCAGTTTCTAAAATTACGCTAATTAGATTAGATTCCACTAGTTATAGCATAGCAAAATATCCCCTTTGCGTGTTATTTTGTTTAGGATTTCGTCATTATTGTGTGCATATTGGGTTCTCATTTGTTGCGCCTTCCACTCAGCCACACTTGAGTAGATCCGTCCAATCGAGTTCTGCTGCCTCAATTATACACAGCAGTTCCAATTGAGCCCAATCAATGTATAACACGTGAGGTGAGTCGACGATCAATGATGACAGCTTGAGAATCTGATCACCAGGCTTGACCACGTTACGAAAGATTGAAATATCGTCTCCTGTGCACCAGCGTAGGTTGTAGAACACGATCGGCTCCGTCATCACATTGATGTTCATCAGAAAGATGGTCGTCTAGAGTTTTCGACTCCTGTCTCTAAGAAAGAGCATTGCGTATAAAGCTGCGCGCTGCGAACGGAATCAGCCATGCCAAATGCACTTGAGGTCATTGTTCGCAACTTTGCGAGAGCACCAAGATGCCTGCCTGGATTTGGAAGGATTACAAAGCAAAATGAGTCGTTCTTCACTCGATTTGACGCGCTCTGCGCAGGGGTCGCAACGAATCCACTCCAACTCATCATCATGGCGTTTAAAGGCCAGAGTGACCCAGCTGCGTATGAGACCAGTATGTGTGGCCACATAGTAAATTGATAGCGTGGCACCAACTCATCCTGCTCAACATCCGAATGAGGGACCAAATAAAGACCGAAAACGCTGAGACGACAGCTGCAGACGCAAGGAGGCATTTAAAGTCAATGCAGTCTCCCATGAGGAGCAGATACCAGAATCCATGGCTACTGGGATACCGACAATGGAATCGTTCGAAGGCGAGACCCTAGACTTCTGAAATCATAACGACGTTGGTATTGCATGAATCAAGCGCCCGATGCTGCGCTCTGATCGTCAGCTGGGCGATGATACTAACGGAATACCCTGGGATCCCTGGAACCCCGCTGGTTGAAGCCCAACAGCATTTTGTTCGGACGAATTGCAACTCCGTGAAGAACCATCACAAGCACCCAGACACTCCCGAATTGAAACTGTAGCAAGCCGGACAAACTCCATTGAAAACATTGGAAGCATCCAGACACTCCCGAGTTGAAACAGTAGCAAACCGGACAAACTCCCGGAAATTCATGTTTAAAACGCCCAATATGGTGATAAAATGGCCCATGCATTATGTTACAATCCAGCACAAAACAGGGAATACGCTTCCATACATTACGACCTGACTCGGACACGTGAACGTTGTCCGTAAGGCGGCCTGTACAACAGTTGACCGCTTGTAGTTTTAGTTTTTGAATTTGACTTCTGCCAAACGAGCATGAAAGCAACAAAGGAAAAGCACTAAAGTCTATTTCAGTTATAAGTTACCTCGTAATTTTGGTAAACTATTCAAAAAATTTGAATTTAGGCGGGAAGCGATATGAGGCAATGAATCGTCTTGTTCGGCAGCAAGTCACAACATTTCAATCGAATCACTAACGATATTACTCATCCAAATCGAGGTGCACGTCGTCGGGTACTTGTCCTCTACTTTCACGCAATGGTCGACGTAGTTCTGCCATGCGGCCTCGTCAAACGCATCGAGTGCCTTGACCTCGTACTCTGGCGTCGGCTTGCTTTGCTTGCACAGTTGCCCGAGCTCGGGCTTGGTTAGCGTCATGTACTCGTCCACTGTTCTCTTGTCACCAACCACCACACCATGAGCAACAAGGTGAAGTTGCGGAAGGTCGACTTTGCTGGCTTCGTCTCTTCTGTCAAGGTTGTGTGGTAGGTGGCTTTGTCAATGACAATGACAGAACGACCTGCAGTCATTGATTGCCACTGCCGTATCACGCGAGATGACGCGGAACGGCGCTTGCGCTTCGACGCCGCCGAACCACCCGACGTCGCAGCCATTTTCTCACTGCCGTATCGTCGGCCCCACTCACTCGAATTTAGTGGTCCAAACTCGCGTCGACTCGTGTGTGCTTCAGCTTTTCGCGAATCAGCTCTTTTTAACTCATTCTCTGTATTTCGGCCAATCGAGATGATTTCCCCAGCTGACTTGATTTCAGTAAAACCTGGGTCGCTTATTATCTGAAACAGACTTAGGTGGAGCCAAGCTTACGCCTGCCCAGCAATACGCAGAGATGCCACGGTCGAGTACCACTCGATTGCGTCTGACGTTAGCATTACCGATTCGTATCGATAATCGTCCATGGCGATCGTAGTGCATTCGTTACCCAGTGACAATCCAATTGAGCAATTTCGAATCCGCGTGATCAGCGTAACATTGAAATCCTGACGTCCTTGAAACGACAAGTAGGCATAATGGCTATCTTCGTGACTTTTCAGCAGCAGCAAATCCAGTTGCATACCAGCGTTATCATCTTGAAGTGACTGTAAGTACGCATTGATGTGGCCCCAAAGCGAACGAGCGTAGACTGAGCATGTTTTGCTTTTTGCACATAGAGTCTGGAAATTGGTCCAATTGTCTTGGGATGCAAATGGAAGTATCCGGTCCTGCCGAGTAATAAACGCCTTGAACTGTACGGACACCAGGTCGATCGAACAGTGGAGTCAGAATGTGTTCTTGCAAGCGGTCTCTGAAAGTATTCGCTGTTCGAAGCACCACATTCATCGCCTTGACGCAGTGGCTTGCGTGTCGATACTGTGATGTCAAGAGCCTCTAACATCCTGAATACCGACGCTGACGGAAGCGTGGCGCTTGCACACTGCTCATGATAAAACAAACACGGATGCCAAGACGAAAGCTTAGAAAGCTACGCTACAGAACGCAGTGCTACAGACGTACAGTAGTATCGAACTTGTAGGGCCATACAGTCCCTCCTTGGGTTGAACTATCATTCATTTCCACATGGGACACCGAGTAGTTCGACAGATCATAGGCAAGCCAGCTGTTGGGCTCTATCGATATGAGTTCCATGGACCCGATGGCAACACCGGAGCGAACGACATCTGAAAGAAGAAGCGCGTATGAACCAATGGAAACAATGCATCTACTGTAGTCCACGAGAATCGAGAAAGCCTTCGAGGGTACGCGTTGCGTTCAGGCATGAGGTCCAGACCCTATTTGGAAAAGGGAGGCATGAAACAAACCAAGTCGAACACGCTGCCAAGACCAAAATAGCTCACCATACTTTATAGAGCAAAGTGTGATATGTTCGTCTGTGTGAATGTACAGAGCAGAAATCGAATCCAACCATTCTGTTGAGATCATTCAGGATGTAAAGACACACCCGCTATGACTTGGAAAGACAGGATACATTCGCATACAGAGAAAAATCTGTCCATGAACACACACATATTTACTTAGCCTCGTCGACCTTTGTCTTTGCTACCTTTCTTCTTGAGCTGATGAAGCTCTTCGGCCTCCTTCTGCTCCTGTTCCAGTGCGTTCAATCGCTCTAACACTGGATTGAACAATCATGCATATCAATAATCAGTTACATGACGCACATCAGTAACATTCCAGCAGCTCGTACCTGGCAGCAACTCATTGTATCGCGTTTCAGCCATAATGAATCCTTCGCGTTTGATCTCCTTGATACTCAATTGTCGTTCAATCGTATCAGCACGTTGCGCCACAGCACGCGACCAGTGATTGGCCGTACGCGCAAAGAAATCACGCAAGTTCTCGCCCATTTGTGGCGTGCGATCGACATCATCAAGCTCCAGCTGTTCCTGTAGCTTCTCCATCTCAGCACGAATGGCACGTCGGTCGTTGGTTTTCCTCTTCGATTTCTTCTTCTTCTTCTTCTGTTCCCCAGCTTCGTCGTCATCACTGTCGCAATCCTTGGTTGCAAGCTTCTCTACAGTCTTCTCCATGATCAGAGCCGCCGCCTTACTGGCGCCTCGTTCTTCATCGTCCGAGTTCTCGTCGTCATCTTCGTCATCATCATCGTCGTCATCACCGTCAGACGATTCTTCCGTCTCACTGACTTCTCCCTTCCATACTTGCTCCGACATTGTACCGGGAAGCAGCAACTTCCACTCCTCGAGCTTCTTGAGGTCAAGCGACCAGCAGTCATCGAGCGTGATTTCACGATCTCCATCTTCAACGACACCACCGTACACGTACAGCGTGCTGCCACGAATGATCAAGGCCGGATTGATCCGCGGGCACGGCGCAAGAACCGGTTCTTCTTCCTCCTTCGCCTCCTCAACGATTTCAACTGCTGACGCCGGAGTGAACACCTCTTCCTCTTCCTTCTCTTCCTCTTTGCTCTCTTCCTCTTCCTCCAGACCCAGCACTTCCACACGCATTCCTTGCTGTTCGACTCCGTCTTCCTGCTCCTCGTCCTTCTCTTCCTCCTCGTCTTCAATGTACACGAGGTTGCCAGACTCATCCACGTACGCAAAGTGGCTGTCAAGCATCTTGTCTACGTCGTCGCGATCGTCGTCCTCATCCTCCTTTTCTTCCTCATCGTCGTCCAGATCGTCCAGATCGTCATCGCCGTTGGCTCCCAGCGCCTTCTTCTTGCGTCGTCGCGCTGTTTGCTGCTTCTTGCCACGCAGCTTAAACTCGAACCAGCGTCTTCGGTCCATGTCGTAGACGAACAGATCGTTGTAAAAAGTACTCTGGATCGCATGGCGACGTTGTTCTTCGTCAAACACGCCTCCAAAGAGGATGATGCGCTGCTTGTGCGTAGTCACAGCCACACCGCCGCGGGGGCTCGGGGCCTGGCCCTTGCGCGAGAGCTTCTCCCATGTCGGTTCCTGACGCTTGAGCACTGGCGCCATGTTGAGCGCCCAGAGGTCCGAATACACCTTGCCTTCAGACTTCTCGCCCACGTTCTTGACCTTGGCATAGCCGCCGTACACAAAGATGGTGTCTTTGGACGGGTGTACGGCAAGTTGGCAGCCACTTCGCGCTGCAGGTACCTGCTTGTGCGCTGGGTACGTCACCTTTTTCCACTTCATGTCTGCAAAGTTGAATAGGAACAGGTCGTTGAACCATCTACACAATGAGCACAGCAATCAGTTCATGTCCCCAGTAAGTACGAGCGAGGCGCACGCACTTGGTCTCGCGAGCAGCTTCGTAAAAGCCGCCAAAGACCACGAGGTAGTTTCGCCACACAACCATGCGATGACCACTGCGTGGTGACGGCCCGCCCTTCTCCTCAATTGCTTCCCACGCGTTGGTCTTGAGATCCAGCCGCCAAAAGTCCTGCGAGAGCGAGACGTCTAATCAGTAGGAGCATCCACAATGCAGCAGCAGGCCACAACAAACGCACTCGGTAGTGGTGGAACTGGTCCGCAGTGGCGAACTCGCCACCGAAGATGTACAAATGGTCGCGGAAGATGACGGCCTGATGGCTACAGCGTGGCGGGGGCGAGTTGGGCGACGAGATGATCTTCCACTCGGAAGTCTCAAGGTTCCACTTGAGCAGGTCGTTGAAGCACACGTTCACATCGCCGTCAAAGTACTCACCGCCGAACATGAGCATCTCGCCGGACTGGAGCATGGACATGGTGAAGTTGGCGCGCGGACTCGGCTGTGACGTGGTCTCGATGATGATCTGCGTGCGCTGCGCATCCTTCTTGAGAAACTCCTGCAGCAGCACCTCGATGTCCTCCTCATCCTGCTGCTTGCGGTCCTTCTTGAGGCTTTTTTGCGCCTGCTTGGCCTTCTTCTGCTCGATGCGCTGGGCCTTGGTCAGCTCCTTCTCGCTCTTGCCGCTGGTCTTCTTCGCCATTACGATTTATTGCTTGGCGTGTATCAAGTGGCTGGCTGGAAACGGGCCGGGTCGAATGCGAAAGACCAGTCAGACCCGGGTACAATAACGTTTGGATTTTGGTTATTTTGCCTATACTTAGAGTAACCCAGGGTTACGCCATTAGACATGAGGCAATGGCAGAGTATTCCGGTGCTGCGAGGAGCCGAAAGCTGTGGATGTGCGCGTGGCTTTGCGTCGTAAAGGAGAGACGGAGCCTGTGGCAGCAGTGACAGCGCGTTCCATGGCTGTGGGATGCAGACTGGGCACACTCACGCAGCGCACGATCTCCTGCAGCCTTGCTCGCTCTTGCAGAACGCTTAACGTCGGCGTGGCAGTTCGCGGCTCGAATGGCTCAGGACTCCATACTCGATTAACTACTTTCCACTCATCAAAGGTCAAGATGCCAGAACCGGAAGACGAGCTGATGCTGGTGGACCGAATCGCATGTTTACTGGGCGTTGTGGCTTTGGCAGGAGATGCTGGTCGCTCGTCATTGAGGCTCAAAGGCGATACAAACGAAGCTTTTGTAGGAGACTTCTTAGCAAAATACGTGTCTTCCAATGGCTGTCGACGACGCAATGGTGAAGACAGGGCGGGTGTACTAGCGTTTAGCAGCGTCTTGATCTGTCCCTGTAAGTCCTCGATCTCCAGCTTGAGATCATCTATGATTTTGATGGCATCGCGCTCTCGCCCTTCACTCACTTTGCGCTGCTCCCATGCGTGCTCGCACTCCTCACGGTAGAAAATGAGGTTCTTCATCTCCTCGTCCTGCACCTGTTTGAGCGTTTTCAGCTGCATGGCGCTGCGCACGAGCGCATTCTTCACCTCTCTGCACTGCGCCATTCCCTTAAATCAGGACCCCCTGCGCTCATGAGTGTACTGCATCCCTTACCTTGTCCATGCTCTTGCGCTGCGCGTGCATGGCTTCACGCAGCTGCATGCTCAGCTGGGTGTACTCCCGGCGGAAGCGGTCGAACAGCCGCATGACGTGTCGCTTGCGCACCTCCTCGTCGATCTCCTCATCGTCCAGCACAGCCAGCAGCTCTTGCTTGACGTCCTCGCAGCGCTGTCGCTGCATCCACTCGCTCTGCTCATCGCCGCTGTCGTCACCGTCGTCCTCAAGCGTGCGCATCTCCAGTGGTGCTATTTCAAGCGTGGCTGTTCAAGATCAACAATTTCGATTGGCTGAAATAGATACTCTTTTCAACCAATCACAAAACGATTTCGCTGACGTCCATTGGAGTGCCCAACAAGCAAGAGCGAATGGCGACTGAAGCGAATGGCGCGCCGGAGCTGCGCGAGCCCAACGTGATCTACGAGGGCGACACTGTCATCTGCCAGACCAGCGACGGCCGCATGTTCTTCCAGATCGTCAAGAAGGACGAGTGCGTTCTCTGCCCTTGTGTCTATTCTTTGGCTCAGGAGAGAGACTCATGACATGGCTGCTGCTGTAGATCCATCCGCGTGGGCAAGAAGCTGACGCCTCTGCGACCTGTGATCGGCTCTTCTTATGGGTGAAATAGCCACCGAGCTCTTGTTTATATGAGATCGTGAGTCTGATAGCTGCTTGACTTGCTCTAGTACTGTCTTTGAGGAGCAGAACAAGAAGCTGGTGGAGGTCACAGGCGGCCTCTTCCCGGATCCAGTGGCTCCAGGTGCGAGCAGTTACTGACACACAGATCTAGACCATCCACATTCAGCTGATTCTTCTTGACTACGAAATTGCAGAGATCGGCGATGCATTTGTGCCAAGCAACGACAACCGCCACTATACCGACACCAACTCGGCCCAGAAGCTGTCGTCCACAGAGATCGGCGAACTCCGCGAAGGCGGCGCGACGGGCAAAGAGATCATCCAGAAGTTGGTCGAGAACAGCGAGACATGGGACACCAAGACGGAGTTCTCGAAGCAGAAGTACCTGAAGAAGAAGCAGCAGAAGTACATGCCTCGAGTGCGCTTCCTCAAGTGCACGGCGGCTTCGCTCTGCCGCACGTATCGCGCGAAAAACCCGGGCAAGATTTGGTAAGCGACCTTAGTGATGGATCTATGCTTGGATGAGGTCGCTCACTGATTACTGTCTCTCTATGCAGCAACCTGCGCGAGGACTCGCTCGGCCAGATTCTCGTGTACGGCAACATTTACGCAACGTCCAAGGTCCTAGTCATTGACACTTGCATGGGACTCGTCACCGGCGCGATTGCCGAGCGACAGGCCGGCAATGGACGCATTCTGGCTGGCTACGAAGGCCAACAGCCGGCTGCCGACATCCTACGCCGATTCAACTTTGGTACGTGCTTGAGTAATCTCTGGTCTTGGTCGCACACTCTTGCTGATCCAAGTGTCTACGCCAACTTCCAGACAAGAAGACCCTCAAGTCTGTGCACTATTTCCCATACAGCGATGTCTCTCTGCTGCCTCTGGTACGGAGCTGCGTTATACGATCGCCGATGTGTTTGCGTGAGTTGTCACTGACTGGGCTAATGTGCATCTCTTACAGCAAGAGAAGGAGATTGTGGTGCCTGAAACGGGCGCGCGCGATGGCATGACACCAGAAGAGCGCAAGAAGGTGATCGAGGAGCGCGTCAAGTCGTACACGGAGGATGAACAGAAGCAGTACGAAGCCAAGAAGCAGCGCCGAAAGGAGAGCAAGATTCCTCGCCAGCCACCTGCCGTCATCCGCGACTGGATACGGCAACAGGCTGATAGTCTGGTCATCGCGTCGCACTACGATCCTGAGCAGATGCTGCTCAAATTCCTGCCGTATCTGGCGTGCTCCAAACCGTTCGTCATCTACTCGGAATTTCTTGAGGTACGTCCTGTGAACTTGAGGGGGGTGTTATGATCCTTTATCTGACTCATATCCATCGCTTCCCACTGCTGCAGCCACTTACGCGGACCTTCCTGACGCTGAACCAAATGGACTCGGTGATCGACCTGCAGCTGAACGAGACGTGGACGCGTGAGTATCAGGTGCTTCCCGGTCGCACGCACCCCGAGATGAACATGAGCGCATGCAGTGGCTACCTGCTGACGGGCATCAAGATCCACGAGCAGGCCATTGACCACCTGGCAGGCATCACTCCTGAAGCTGCTGTGTCGCCAGCCAAGAAGGCCAAGACTCAAAAATCCTAGGCATGTTACCATCATTCCGGTGACAGAGTGTAGGTTGGTCGTTTGACAATTGTTAGTGTGGTACACCCTAGATTACATCATTTTGCCCTTTTAAACTAGGATCCTGCCCTGCCCCGTGTTTTGAAAATTTGAAAGAAAGCGCGTCCGCCATCTCATCCGGAAGCGGCCGGAAGAGGCGGCTGCTGCATCCCGAAGGAAGCCAGGGCCCCTGTCTACGTGACGCGTCTGTCTCCATCTACTGGCGTCTCGCTCTCTTCCTCCTACATCTCCGCCTTCACTTTCGACCGTCCTGCGAAAGATAAGAACTCGCAGACGATGGGCGAGGCCGCCGTGAGCGCATGGACGTTGCTGCACGACCTTTCTCAAGCGCAAGCGCATGAGCTGCAAGCCAATCACGCTAGGAATCTCGATTGGTTGTATGCTGAGGCGTCCAAGATCTGCGCTGAGCTGTCGCTGAGCGTGAAGATCGAGCCAAAACGCCAGGCGCAGCCGCCGCTGTTCACGAGCGCGTACGCCAAGAAGCGCAAACTGTCGGCTCTGTCCACGAGCAGAAGCCAAGTACAGGAGGCGCCAGTTATACAGAGCGAAGGGGCTCAGCTCCGGCGTCGCGTTGTCGTCAAGCGCACGCGATTAGTATTGCGGCCCAAGCCTCCAACCACGTCCGATCACGAGGATGATGAAGAAATGGACGTGGACTCGATGCGCGTCGTGGAGCTCAAGGCAGCACTCAAGAAGCGCAAGCTGGACGTCCGTGGGCTAAAGGCTGTGCTGGCGAAGCGGCTGCGTGAGGCGCTTGAAGAGAAGCGCAATAAAGCGGTGGAAATGGAGCAAGTCGAAGAGGAGTACGAAGAAGAGGTCGACGCGTCTTCACCCACTCAAGCTATGGACACGGACATTCGCAGTGCAAGTCCTAGTAGAGAACATCCAGCAGTCATTGAAGTCGCCCCGAAGGCCTCCGAGGGAGAACTCGAAGACCCAAGCACCGACGCCTCTATGAGTTTATCAGCTGCTGATGCCGCTGCCGTTGATGAGATCGTGCGTGAAAGTATGGACAACTGGAGTCCATTCAACAAGATCGCGCGTCAAAGTATCGACAACTGGAGTCCGTTTCGAAAGCGTTCTCCTGTATTGAATCATGGTCTAGCAACTACATCCATCCCGGCGGAGCCTCAGGCTTCGAAGGTTTCGACACCAGGGCTAGATTTGGATCACAAGGCAATGGAATCACTTCCGCAACTTCAAGAACACAAACTGACCCAATCGGATAAGACTGTAACCTCTCAACCGCAGTCTCAAGGTATTAGCTCCATTGCCACGCGTGTGGCTCGAGTGACAAATTCTTCAAGCCCCAGTTTGAGCAGCATGGCCAGCGCTGAAGCTGATCAAATACCTAAAATCCAGGAAGCTGTCTCTCAAACCACAAAGGCGTTGCCTTCTGAAGCTAATTTGGATGAGTCTGCGAATGGCTACACTGACACGTCAGACGCGTCCATGGATTACCAAAAACTCCCGTCGAAGGAATTACTGGACATGCTGCGCACATCGAAATCCCTAGATGGAAGTAAGGCCCCAGTGGCTCTTGCTGAGCGCACTAGTGCCATGCGAAGCTCGTTCAACCCGTCCAGCCAGTCTTTGTCGAAGGCCTCAGCGGGATCCAAGCCTGCATTAAAGGTCAGCTTTGCCCATGGAAAGCATGACGTGATAGCTGAGCAGTCAGAGCCGATGCAAGTTGATGATATGTCGGCCGAAGAATCGCTGGCGCAGGATCGCATCAGAGCCCGGTCTTTGTCGCTTCCGAGGACTGATGGCAACTCAACTCCTGTGACTCCTTCGCTTGCCTTGTCATCAAACGTACCACCTGTCGCTGTACCTTCCGTGGTTGAGGAGGAGTTGACCGAGGAAGAGCGGATCGAGCGAGAAAACCAGGCGTTTGTAGAGCGTGAAGTCCAGCGTATTCGCCTTGCAGCCAAGATGTCTGCGAAAAAGCGTCTCGAGGAAGCGAAGGCGAGTACTCTTTTCTGGGCACAACGAGAGCAGATGAAACAACCTCAAGCTCTAGGCAATGCTTCAGAGCTGGCAGCCACCATATCGTCAGCGAGTGTCAGCCGTTCTACTTCTGACCAGCCCAGCATATCAAAAGGGGCTATTTTGCAGGCGCAGCTGCATGCTTCTGATCCGAAGATCAACGCACAGGCTGAAATTCAATCACAAACAGAGTCAAAGCTAGTTCAAGCTGTGGAGCCTGGTACTTTTTTGTCGGCGCAAGCGAAGTCCAAACCACTAGCATTGTCGACTGACCCAGCTGATGAGCCAGCGAAGTCTACTGCGTTGGATACTGATAGTGCGTCCCGCAGGCCTTCAAATTTAGTGAGCGGTTTGCACTCGCTTACATCGCTGATTGACAAAGATAACTCGGCCAACAACGCCAACGCTGCAAATACCCGCAATGCTCCAGTTGTAAGTGCTTTGAAGATTGCCGAGAAGACTCGATTGCTGGAGCAAAAGAAGGCGCAAGAGAAAACAAAGCGGAAAGAGGCTCTGATGAAGAAATACGAAGAGCAGCGAAGGATGGACGAGGAGAAGAGAAAAGCGGACGAAGAGAAGAAAAGGCAGCAGGCTGTTGCCAAGGACCGCGTCGATCGAGAAACCAAGTTGAAACGCGACCAGGAAAAGAAACAGCGCGAGATGGAGTTGGCTAAATCCCGGCACCAAAAACTTCAAGAAATGCGTGCTGGTCTGGAAAAGAAGCGTGCGCAATTAGCTGCAGAGAAAGCAGCAGCAAGACGGCCAGCCGGGGTATCTCAAGCTCCAATGACAAAGACTGGAGGTGGTCTGTCAGCTTTCACAGAAGCGTCGCAAGATGCTGCAATCTCTTCGCATAATGACCGCAAGAAGCAAGCTCCGCAAGCCCCAGTGCGGGAGATTGTAACTTACGAGATCTCGGACGGCGGCGAGTCCTCTGGCAGTGAGGCAAGCTACGATTCGCAAGACGAAAGCAGCAAACGCGCGAAAAAGATTCCCAAATGGGCGCAAAGTGAGAACTTGGAGAGGACACTTCGCGAACAGTTTGGCCCGAACGCTAGTGATCCAACGCCTTCCATCTTCCCAGACTTCGTGGACACTTGTGATCTTGAAGCGATTTTCCAGCCCACGGATTTGCGCAAGAAGAAACGCTTTACCAAGCGCTCGAGCAGCGGCAACTGGTTTGGCGATCGCCCGACAGCGCGTGAGCGAGCGCTATACAAGCAAGATATGGGCTTCGGCCGGTGAGTGGAGAGCAAGAGTTAGGACTGCGTGGCTGTGTGTGCAGTAACGTAAAGAAGCGAATAATAATTATTATTTACGGGCACGTGTTGGTCCTCCGATCGGATGGGACTGCTGCGTCTTCGTATCACGTCAAGGCAAGTCGTTTGCAGCTATGCGGCCTTGGGAGCCGACTGGTTGCTTGTCTTTCTGCGGGGACGGTGCGGCTCTGGATTGCTTTGCGCGTGAGAGCGAGGCGGAGTGTCGTTGGCGTATCGTGAGAAGAACGTGAACTCTCCGTCCATTTCCATACTCTTGGATCTCGAGACCTGAGGCGTTGACGATTGGCTGCGAGTTCTGTTCGGTGTCTTGTGCGTGGGCGGCTTGGGCGACAAAGGAATGCCCGGGACGACGCCAAAGCGCTGGAAGGACGAGTCTGTGGTTGGTGCGAGGTCCATTCCGTTGGCTGCGAAGATCTTGAAGTCGCCCGAGGTGTAGATCCGCAGGATGGTCTTCTCCTCCACAAGCAGATTCATCACGAGGCGCGCGAGATTCTCGAGGGTCTTCTGCACCTTTTTGGCCGCGGCGTCGTCCCTTGACTTGATATCCATGGCCACAACGCAGCCCAGCGGCCCCGCTGCCTCGTTCTTGGCCGAAATTGGCGCCGCTCCGAAGAAGTGGAACCCGCTGCCGTCGTGACTGGCGCTGGCCGCGTACGACTCGAGAGGATTGGGCTGGCGCTGGGACATGGCGAACGATTCATTGCGGTCCATGGCTCGCTGGCAAACTGACAGGAACGCTGCTGTATGAAGCGAGCTCGTACGCACACCCTTGTGAGCCAGCACCCACACGTGCTGGCCGTCCATGAGCACAATGGCGCCGCCCACACACTCAAGATAGTCGCCCAGTAGAGAACAGACAGAGTGCAGCTTCTGGTTGTGGTACTGACTCACGATCACCTGGTAGTCGTGGTCCCAAGCGCGGGGCGAGTCGCACCGTGTAAGCGTAGAGCCCACAGACACGGGTGAGCTCGATAGAGATCTGGCGTAATGGGGACTGGGAGGAGGACTGGCTGGCGGCACGGAGGAACCGGATCGAGAGCGACGCAGTCGCGTGTCGTACGGATTGTCAAAGGACTGGGCTAGCTGCGCCATGTCGTCTACGATGGAGCTCTTGGCTCGAGCGTGGAAGCGGATGCACTTGGCGCAAGTGTACGCGAGATCTACGCCCATGAATGGCACGTCCACGAGGCAGAAGCCCAAGCATCTGCGGCAGCACACGTCGCCACACTGAACAAGAGAGTAAGCTACCAGATCAATGCCGAGACAATGGACGATTTATTAGCAACATCGTACCGCTCGGCAGTGGTGCTTGCGTCTTAAGAGCCCAAACTTCTTGACGCAGACGCCGCAGCGTTGGGCGCGACTGTCTTGCTTCCAGGCCGTCATAGCCACTCCAGGCACGATGTGCGGCCGATTGTGCAACGCGTTGGCCCTGTGACCGCCTCCGTAGATCTCCGCGCAGGGGAATGGCATGCCGATCTCCATCGAGTCCCTTGACTTGAGCTCCAATTCCGGAATGAGCGAAACTCACGGCAAGTGGACCGCCACTCACTTCAATGTGGCTACCGACCCCAAAGCAGTCCCTCTCTTAAGGTGTAAAGCCCATGTGAAACTATATAAAACCTTTCAAGTATAGTGACATTGTTATGGTTAAAGCGAGGGGTAACAATGGGGATTGTACGGGTTTCAACCAATCAGATATAAACTTGGAGTCTCTCCATCGCAAAGAGAACGCGGGCGGAACGCGGCAGCATCATGCGAAAACGTCCGTTGCGCCTTGATCCAAACGGTCATGGTGGCTGCGTCTCTTTGCGCGGATAAGCACTGACGATGAGGTGGCTCCTCAGCTGCACTCGGTCAGTCGCAGAGAAGCCGAGAATAGATCCAAGAGCGGCAATAAATAGCAGCGGAATGGCCCACACGCGACCGATTTGGTGCGATTGGAATTGGTCATGGCGAAGAGCACTGACCACAAGCAGCGCGCAGCTGAAGCTTCTGTGATATCGAAGCTCGTGCTTGTGCAGGATGCCGAGTGCGAGCTGCAGGTCTCGACTGCGATCGTGAGCTTTGCGAACTGGGACGCAGCGCAAGAGGTACGTCTGCGTTCCTTGATCGCATCTGTGACGACGATTTGCTCACGAGTTTGCTCTCTCTTTGCAGCGCGATCTCGTTCGTAAGCTTTGCATATCGCTGCGCGTGCAGGACGAAGTGGTATCGGCTCAGAGCAGTGCAGCACTATGTATGCCTCTGGTGGTCACAGCGCCGTTCACACACCGATTCACGCTCTCAAGCCCACCGGTGCATGGAAATCCTCTCATGCCTCTACTGAAAGCAGGCTGGCCGCTGGAATACCAATTGTCGTTCCATCGGCCCAGTGTGAGCGAGAGCGACTTTGCATGGGACAATTTCCAGGACCAAGTGGTGATTCAGACGCGGCTGTGCAAACTGGTCGTGCGACTGGAGGCCGTCAAGACTGACCGCAAGACCAAGAATGGAGACCTCTTCTTCCCACGACAGCTGCCGGAGGTCAAAGCGCCATCTTTCAAGCTCTTTGACCTCATTGAGCGGAACCAGCAGTTGATTTCGTCACCTTCGATTGCCAAAGAAGAGCGGCGAGCCCTCGTCGTCTCCGAGAGTTTCCATGGCGACAAGAGGAAGACCGAGGCCCTTGCACCATTGGATTCTATAGTGAAAGCCCGCTCAGTTACTGATGCGCTGCCACTGATATCTACGTCCCGTCCTGGCTCGGGATCATCTGTAACGACAGCCAAAAGCAGCGCAGTCAGCACCGAAGTGACCAACGACCGTGAAGCCAAGGCCGTGATTCTTAAGATGCGCGCTCGGAATCGGCATCAACCGGTCTCTTGCAACTCTGGCTTCGGCTCTGAGACGCTTCAGCCGTTTCCAGAGAGTATTCGTCTTGATAGCAGCGCGCAGGCCGAACTGGAGCATTTTCACCGTCTCGTGTGCTCTGCGATGGAAGGAGTTGGACGAGACGCAGCGAGCGGCAAGAACGAGTTGGAGTACTACAAGCAGTTTCTTCCAGAGCCCAGCTCCAGTGGCGTTCTGCCAGTCACAGCGGCATCCGTTGCGCCTGCCAAGCCAGAGTCCCCTCAATTAGAGCCTTGCAGCAATAGCACGCGTAGAATGCAAAGTGACGCTTCCAATGCATCGAGAACCAGCAAACGGCCTGTGAAGCTGCCGACATTATCGAATGAACTGCCGTCTGAGAACAACCAGGAGACGTCTCCGTCCAAGATATCGGACGATATCAATCACATTAGTACAAAGAAGCTGAGTTCCACAAGCAACAAGCCCCCGAAAGAAGGAAAGGCCAAGAAAGCTGCAACAGCAACAGCGACTCCAGTGGCCTCCAGACCTTTGAAACATCAGCCTCTGTCCACTAACAGCAGAGCCAAGCCACCACTCCTCTCTGCTCCAAGAAACACAATCAAGGCCTCTCTGTCCAAGACACGGAAAGCAGCGGAACCAGAACACGGTCTGAGCGACTTTGACGACTCGGAACCGGAAGTGGACACGGCGCCTTTGCTGCCAGATGATCTGGGCGGCATGATGTCCAGGGACGACGATGCCGATATGGCTGTGTATTAGCATGTTAGCTCAAGAGCCGCGGTATGTGGAGAAGCCGAACGGATTGATCAACAGCGGCACGTGGAAGTGCTGTGTCGGGTCCTTCACGAGGAACGCGATGGTCACGTCCGGATAGAAGTACTCGCTGATGCCCTGCGTCTCAAAGTAGCTCTTGGTATCGAACAGCACACGGTACGTTCCCGCGCCGAAGATCGTACCTTCGGGCACGAGGTGGCTGGCCACGCGGCCGTCCGAGTTGGTGAATCCCACGGCGAGCGAGTGCCAGACGCCGTTATCCAGCGACTGCAGCTCAATGCGCAGGTTGGCAGCAGGGCGACCCAGAGACGTATCCAGTACGTGCGACGTCACAGGCGATCGGTAGGCGGCCATGGTCACGGACGGAGACGACTGGACGTGGCGCTGGAGAGCGAGCAGACGGCGGGAGGACCCAGAGGAGGACGAGTCCGCCATGGACCAAGTGAATGCGAATGTGAATGTGAATCCTGGGCTAGGATATGGGATCATTTCCGTAAACAACAGGTATAATACCGGTATTAACGGAGCATCCGACTGTGACGGTTTCATTCGGCAGGTGAGTTGTTACACACTCCTTAGCGGATTCCGACTTCCATGGCCACCGTCCTGCTGTCTAAATGAACCAACACCTTTTATGGTATCTAGGTGAGCGGGTATTTTGGCACTTTAACTTTGCGTTCGGTT
>JAADVW010000473.1:0-26999 GCA_023335875.1 Elongisporangium prolatum | reverse complement strand
ATCAGCCATTTTGATCTCAGCTGAAAGCGACAGATCGTTCACTCGAATCTCCATCTGTGGCATGGAACGACCCAGAGCGGCCTGGAACTTGTCGGCCATGAACTCATGTAGCACATGAGGTCCATGGGCCAGAAGCGCCTCAGACGAGTCGAGATTGAGTTGCTTGGATTGATCCAGTGTCATGGGCCTTGGACTTTGGTGTCGACTGGCTCAAGAGGCGGAGGATTCCGGAATGACCAACAAGGAAGCATTCGCCAGTCTCTTTGCGGTACGGTCGTGATCAAGAGCTGTGGAGAAACGATGTGATTGGCTGAAACCGAATCTGTTTATGACCATCACACCCCAAGAGATTGTCTTGAAACAGGGTATGGTAAGATAGGCACTTTTCAAGAATAAGGTGCACTGATGGTTTTTCAAACGCCCAATTTGCAGCTTTTGCTCGCATGTTTTGATAATAGACATGGACAGCGGTATTGCGACATCGAAATCGAAGTGCCATCTGAAACTGTCGGCCATGATCTCACGCACTTCAAGCCTGAGGGGCAAAAGCGGCTCAAGCGAGTCAAGGCTAAGCTTCTAAAACTGAACCACTTTCATTTGAACTATAGTGTCGACTAGCCAGCACGCGAAGAGTTTTTTAGAATGACCAACTATTTTAGTAGTGAGCCATCACAACACGTGACCAGACAGGCAATTCGGTTTGCGGTACGGCCGTGATCAAGGCCAGTGAAGCGACACGTTGATTGGCTGAAACTGGATCTGTTTATGACCATCACAATTCTTAAAACAGGGTATGTATATATTTAGTGTTGAAAATAAGGTCGCAATTTGATGCTTTAAAGCATAATTCGCAGTTTTTGCTCTCATGTTTTGGGAATAACATGGAGAGCGGCGGACCCAGCGGTATTGCGTCATCGAAATCAAAAATAATCTCGTACTTAACCGAGAAGGTTGTAATCCTAGTCTGACTCCAATCAATTCTCCTGATGCAGCATACTGTACTGTTTTACGATTGAACGAAAATCAGCCACTCGGTTTCACAAATGCGAGCGTGGATTTGTGAGCGCGGAAGAAAACGAGTGGTTACTTAGATATTATAGTACTACATTTAATGCTACTAGTGTGATTTATTGTCGTGATTTTTCGATTTCAGGCAACAGAACTGTCTCGATGACATGCTGAACGATATCTAAGTTGCAATAATACGAGCTGAGCACGACCTTTGTCAGATCCTGCAATGCTAGGTCGCAATCGACCTGGTAGCTTTCCATTTCGTCAGATTCTGGAGTCATCTGCACCAAATACGACTGAGTCACAGTCGCACGATCGCTGCCATCGCCATTCAAAGGAGAGCGCAGGACGTAGACGCCTTTTCCCTTTAATTTCAATGCGAGAGTGCCTTCGGTCTCGACATATTGCTCCCAGAGAAGCAAAATCCGGTCGTGTTCATCAAACCGCTTGAGCACCATATAAGTTGTCGCGGTCGTTTCAGATTTGGAAATGAGAAGCTTGTGTCTTGATCTGCTATGAATCATATCGTCCGACGTCTCACGAAGCTGCCAAACATGTCACGACTGAGTTAGAACTGATCCTCAACCACAAATTATTACTGATTGAGGTACCTGGTTCATGCTGCTGTGCCCGGTCTCCATGCCCATACAGCACCACAGCACACGTACGATGTCATTCCGGTTGAACGGCAGCACGCGACAGTCGACGCTTTCGTAGAACATGCCTCCAGTGATGTGTCTGAGCTGTCCTTTTCGGTTGATAAGTTCATCGGAGCCTGCGAGACCACATTCTTCAAGCGTGGCGTCTACGAATGGGTATCGCGCGTTGATGCTCGAGCGAATCGATTCGTAGATCGGACTAGCAAATGGACTCGACGGGTCGATCATAAACGTTGATTCACCGCTGCTCTTCTAATACCAATTACAAACCATGAGTTAAAATCAAACAGCCGAAAGAGGGCAGCCTCACTCACCTGTTTCTGATAGACTGAGCCCAGGTTCTTGCTGATTGCCAACTGCGCGTCGACAAGTGTTCGCAAGCGAACATTCTCTAGCACGAGTTGCTTCATCTCCTCTCTCTCGCGTCTGTCGGTCTCGTTTACAGGGACTAAAGCGCCTCGTTCCAAGGCCTCCTTCGTCTGTGCATCGTTCACGCTTGTACCCAAGATAATCATGCGCATCGCTGGTGGCAAAGCACTCCCAATGAGCGCGCTCCCAAGCACCTGAGCTGTAGCCTTGACTTCTTCCCGCCGTAGTAGCTCCAGACGGCCCTGCAAATCATCCACCTTGGCACGCAGCATCTCAAGCTCGCACTTACGCCCGCGGCGCTTCCGAATCGGCTTCTTCTGCTCTGCAGCTTTTGTTCCAGTGGGTGAGATCGGCACTGAGCCACTGCAATTGCTGGTGGCGTCGTCAAGCGTGCTCGTGTCACTGAGTTCAGGCGGGTTCAAGCGAAGGTCTGCCATCGTCGGTGCGGGGGGCTGAGAGTCCAGTAGCGCTTTGACTTCCGACAGAAAGGCGTGGTCCAGATCAGTCATGCAGCTCTCATCGTGGCACGAAGGAGCTGTCCATGTCGACAGCGGTGCCGCATTGACGAACAGAGACTCGTCCATTGATTCTCTCGGATTTGAAAATGAGGCTTTGTCGCAAAATGTGGAAAATTACTCTACGGGAGACAGAGTGTTGGTCTATCTGATGATTGGGAGAGACGTAATCAGCCGAATTGCGCTTGATTACTCCCCAAAGCAGAATAAATCCGAATACTATACCCACAGAGTTCTTTAGTTGCAAAAACCCAAGTGTTTTGGATTTTATACTTCCTGTTGTCTGACAGGTTTTGGTTTTTATACCTTCGAAGACGGCTCATGTGACTTTTGGTGACTTTCGTCGATATACGTGAATGTTCGGACACTGGTTATGATTGGATAAATGCACGCTGCGTATACTACCAATCAACCGCAATATTAATTCATTTTAAGCCTATCACCATCCTTTAAGGGTAAGGGTTAACTAAGTTCTCAGGCGCGCATATAAAATGTCCGAGCCCGTTTTACTATGGGAAATATACATACTTTGTTCAAGTACAAATAACAAAAGAAGCGAAGAGTTGCCGATCGGACGATTCGGACGCGAAACCTATGCGTTTGGCCTTTTTTGGACAGAAGTCTTCGTTCCGGAGCCCCATGGCAACCACGAGGTTTGCTAACACCAGCACGGCGGGCACACGCAGAACAGCGCTTGGCAACTTCGAGAGATACTTGCAAGACAACAATCTATCAACTACAGCCGTAAGAGCGCTTGTCCAAGAGCCTGACGGTGATAAGGCTTTCTGCCGTGTCATGGATAGGTATGCGCTCCATCTCTCGCTCTCTAAAGGATCTCGAGGACGGGTTTTGTCTGCAGGGACCGTGAAGCTTTATTATGGTGCCGTCAAGAATTGTTTTTTTTTTATTTGGATCCTCCTTTACAGCACAGATGAAAGGAAATTGAAATCTATTGCGAGTGTTGTCAGCAAAGAGCTGAAGAAAAAGAAGCCTACCCCACAAAGCAAGCACCCCTGCTTGAAGAGTGATTTGGCGACAATTGTCAAGATTGTCAAGACCATTTATGAAACTGCAGGATCTGAAGTTGATTATTGGGACGCAGCACTGGTGGTAGTAATGTGGCATGTGCTGAGAAGGAGCTCTGATGTCGTCAGTTTGACACGACAAAGTTTTTGTGTTCATCCTGGTGGTGCGTCAACGCTCCGCTTTTCTCGGACTTCTCTACAGCAGGGTTTGGCTCTTTTTAGTGATCGCAATATGCTCACGTGTTCCGTACACGCGATCGCGGTTGCAGTTGTATTTGATATTGTACCTGATTGGCGCCTCTTTCGTCAGCTGCCTGCTGTTGCTGTGGATGATAATATAGTGGATGAAGGGATAAAGATGAATTACCACTCTTGGATTTTGTTATGGATAATATCGATGATACTCTATCAGCTGCAAGTGGTGTGCGAAAACCGCCTGGTATTCACGCGTACATTAACCGACTTCTCCGCCGTGTTGATGTATCAGTGGTGCCGCTGTCTAAACTGACGGCTGGCCTATCTTCGCATTCTTTTAGACGCGGTGTCGCTCAAGCTACCAATGCGACCCCTCTTTTGTGCCTCCAGTGGATTCTTGATAGAGGCGGTTGGCACCTGACACACATTAACAAGGCGTTTGAGTACGTGTTCAATTCATCGGTAGAAGATCAAAACGTTGCTAAATACCTGAGCGGTTGACATCCAAATGAAACTCCTTGGGTCCCGTCTCTGACTATGCACTCGCTTGACTTACCTTAGCTCAAACTAGCGCACCACGATCCATCGTGCTCCTCGAGAAAACCCTGATGCCGATAATGAAGGGAAACGCATCAAACAGCTGCTCCAGGATCAGGTTGGCATGATTCAAGAGCTCATCACCCACAACACAGAAATCGTACACCGCCTCACCGCAGTAGAGGGAGCGCAGAGACCGATGGCTACATCAGGATCTGAGCACTCGCTGCCTTCGACTAGTGTTTCTGAGTGCTCCAGTTTGCGTGCTCGCTCGGCTCCTAAAAGCCCCGCTGATTCTTGGTACCATGGTATGTTCAATCGCCTTCTCCTTGGGAATCTAGAGATCCAAAAAAACGCCAGCGGTTCCACGACACTCGCATACTCGTCGCATATATGTGCCTTTTCATACCTTGTGTGTATTCACTTCAACGGGGCAGTGAAGACTACGCTTCTGAAGTATTGCGCTTGGGGAGGTCGCACTAGCAGAGTACGACAATTCTTGCGCGCCCGTGGTAGCTCAGCTTCGTCAGTCGGAATAATCGTAAAGGCACTGACAAAATTTGAGCGTGTCGGAGCCTTGATGATCGCAAAGCCCTTCTCGCTGCCCGGGTTCGCACTCAGGCTACTGTAGACCCGTCACCGCTTCAGCATATCCTGCCCTGGAAATAAATGATCGAAGGCTGCTAGATACGATGGCTCAAATGCTAGGTTTCATTTTTCATTTTCTTGCTTATTCCTACATATAATCACATCATCCTATAACAGCATTGTCAGCAAATCATATTTTCTCCATGATTCATGACTTAATGCTTACTTTCTCATTCCAGGTTGAGGCTTTTTATTCGTGATTCTGTTTGATGTAGCATACACACACACCATCAAACATACGTCAATAATCAGCAGGATTGCACAGCGTACCATAGAATGGGTCTATTCGGCGTAAGATGATGAAGGTTATCAGTGTCGGCAAATGACAGGCACCAAATTTGCCACCAACCACAGCCAGTAGTTCGCGCCAAGCAAGAGCCAGCATGAGCGAAAGACCATTTTGAGTTTTATCCGCGATGAAGAACCACTACCGTCTCGCTGCCAAGAAGAAAATCCTGCTCGCCGCTGAGGATGGCCAGGACTGGAAGTCTGTCGCCATCGCTCATTCTATCGCCTACACCACCGCCTGGCATTGGGTCAACAAGGCCGCGTCAATTGGCGTCTGGGACGCAGAACCATCTCCTAATTGGGGAGGCCACCGCACGCGAAAGATCACAGCAGAGATGGCCGCTTATCTCGAGTCTAGAGTCAGTGAAAACTGCCGACTGACTCTAAGCGAGCTTGCTGACGCTCTCATTGGCCAATTCGGCGTCTCTGTTTCGCTTATGACGATCAAACGCACCCTCGACGGCATGACCTTCACTCTCAAGCAGCTTCACCACGAACCCGACTCGATGAACGACGACGCGCACCTGGTGCTACGCCGAGAGTATTTGATCAAGCTTCTGTCCTATCAGGCCTCGGACAAGTGCATCTACTATGTAGATGAAACGAACTTCAACATATGGACGTCAAGGACGGTGGGCAGAAGCTGGTCGTTGCACTTTGGGCTCAAATGGAAACACAGGATACGGTCGATCGATTTGGACAGGGTATATGTTTTCGCAATTTATTCACCTGATTATTACATCCATAATTCTGTAAGAGGGGGTTCCAAAGCAATAAACATTGAATAAATTGCAAAAACATATACCCTGTCCAAATCGATCGACCATATCCTGTGTTTCCCAAAGTGCAACGAGCGCGCGCGCACGGCGAAATAGGCAATGAGCGAGGCAACACGCCAGTAGAATTCTTCCTCTTGCTCCTCGCCGCCTTCTACAGTGATCGCAAGGTAAGCGGTAATGACCGAATCATCGTCTTCGCCATCACTGTCCCACAGATCAAGCATCTTCAACTGGCAGCTCGTTACCCTATGAGATCATGGAAAATTTAAGAATTAGGTGTCTATTTATGTATGTGTCAGATGCAGCCTGCGTGAAGACAGTTAAATTAAATCTGAGGGGTCAATATTGGAATCGGTCCACTGGTCATGTGGATACTACAGTACATGTTAACCCTGACAGTACACGCCCTCTAAATATGGTTCCTACACGGACACATGCAGCACAGTTGAATTGGATTACGAACGCTTCTGCAACAGCTCGAGTGCGAGCCGCACCTCGCTTACTTCGTCCAACTGCGCCTTCAACCGCTCGTTCTCCAGCTCTGTATGTGTCCGCTGCTCGGCTTGCTCCTCTGCCATTAGCCTCCACAAGTTGTGTGCAGCGATCGGATCGCCTTTTGCTCGTAGCAATAGCGAGAGTTTCCGTTCCAGTACGACAACTTCCTGGCGCAGAAACCGCAGCTCAACGTGTTGTCGACGTACGCGCTTGGGCATCCGAAATGGCTGAATTCCGCCTGAACTCAGCGCGAAAATGACTGGTTTATCCAAGACCTCGATGACGGCCAGATCTGTCCATGTCGAACAACTCTCGTCTCGTTCAGGACGAAAGTAAAAGTAATCGAGGAACGTCATGATGGCATCCACGGGGATCTCATCAAGCGAAGAGATCGGTATTGGCGTTGTACCGTACGCTGAACTCATAGCAAAGCAGAAATGAGTAGGTTGAGAATCCACTGAGTGCTGTTCATAAATTAGTGGGGACACAGCGTTGTTCTTTGTCAGCGGACAGACGGGAAAGTGGGTTTTCTCGCTCTCTGGTGGCCACACAAAAGCGAACACCTGGCTACAGTAAAGATTTGCCGCAATCGAATGCGGCCTTGCAAAAAGACGTAAACACGAACAGATTACAACGTCTTGATGCAACTGTACTACTGTTCACGTATAATTTAGTACGTCACCTACTAAATTTAATGAATGTATTGACTGTTAGCTATCGCTTAAGTCATTAAACAGTCCATCCATTATTACGGAAACACAACCATGTGTATTAAAACACTGCTGATATAGTCGCACGATCACAAACGACGTCCGCCGAGATGGAGAGCAAGTCGCGCTGGATGGACGCGGCCTTTGCCCTTGACGAGCTGCACAGTGACCCCAATTTCCGCGAAATGGCCTCTCTCATCGACGACCTGCAGCGACGCCGCGTGCTGCCGCCGTCGTCAATGCCCGACGCCGAGACGATGTCAGCGTTCCTGAACGAGATGGAGCTGCTGGAGGCCGCTGAGCTCAAGCAGCAGCCTGTGCCCACAGAGCGAAAGAAAAAGATGTCGTCTACAGAACGTCGCAAGCGAGACAGATTGCAGCTGCTGGACAGTGTCGAGCAGTTGCAGTGTCAGCTTGAGAGCCTCAAGACAGAGCAGCAGTCGGCGCAGCAGGAGCTTCAGACCCAGCACACAGGGCTTTTCGATACTGAACAAAAGCTCCGAGACAACTTCCAGATACAACACGCGGTCGCACGAGAAGCGGATCGCGTCAGCCAAGCAAACATGCTGCTGCAGCAGATGAGTAACCCCTTGAAGGTAATTTGCCGCTCGTAAGGATCGAGTCAGTCCGACACTGACAAAAAGTCTTCTTCTGCGCAGAATTTGACATACACAGACGCTAATCCAGAGCTTCAGAACGATCCCATGCAGGATGAAGCCATCTACGCAGGACTACAGAGGAATGTCAGTGAGAACCACGCCTTTTTGGCGCAAGAATGGGAGAGCGGCTGCATTCCCGTGGCCACGGACGAAGCGATGGAATCATCTGCGAGTCCCGATGGGACCGTCTTGAGCTTCAAATCAGCGCGCTTTCTACCGTTCACTGTTCAGAGTGTCAGCGATACTATCTGGCGAGTCGCAAAGACCGGACTTCAAAGTGGCAGCTGCAAATCGGTGAGCTTGATCCAGCAATTATGCAGTTAGTCGTGCGCTTGCTCATGCCGTTCTGCGCAGATTTTCCATCTTGATTCCGATACAATCGGCATCAAGGAACAGCTCGTAGTCCATTCAGCAGGGCATAGCGAAATCGCGCTTTGTGTTCGTGTGGCGATCCGACGCACCTTGAAAGAGAGTCATGTCATGTTCGTATGGGAGACTGTCTGCGATTGGTCGACGCCATCAAACACTCAAACCAGTAGAACGCAAGAGAGCGGCTGGCTGGTCGTCCAGCCATTCAACACGGCTGCGAATTGCTCCAGTAGCCCCGTGAGTGTCGTGCAATCGATCGTGAAGATGACACTAGTAGAGTCCAGCATTGCCTGGGCGCACCTCATGCACAATTCCGGCGTGATGCTTCCTATGATCGTCCCGTCCTCTTACCAAGTCATGCTCAGTCGGATTCAACACGTGGAGAATTGTCTTCTGGATGACGCCCATGCGCGATCCTAGGCTGCTGGACAAGAAGAACTGAAATATACTGCACTGATAGAATGCATCACGAGACTGACTGTGGGTTTATTACCTGATATAAATTAGGTCTCCAGTAATTGCATCTACGGATTACGCCAAGCATAATCAATCAAATCGCGCCGAATCGATTACTCTGTCTGGACTCTGCGAGCATCGACCGTCACTGCGCGAAAGTTTCTATAGAGCAAAGTGCGCCACCGGCCCATGCGACCTCGTCTGTCTGCAAGAATCGTCGTATCATTCTCCAAACGCAGTCATGGAAGCACTTGGAGCGAATGATCAAGTAGTCGTCACGAGTACTCCGCTCGGATCGACTCATTATCAGCGTTCTTAGACGAGATGAGCCATCTGGAAGAGCAAGCTCCCGAATACTTTAGAAGCGAGCCACAAGCGCAGAAGACGAGTGATCTAACCACAGAATTGGGTAGCTCTAGTCTGCGGGAAAGAAAGAAGAAAAGCTGTCTTCCACACAGCGATGGAGGCGAGACAAGCTTGCGCTTGAAGGAACGATCGCCGGATTGCAACATTCCTTGGACCAGCTATTGGCAGAGCGTCGGCGGCAGAGCGCGTATGTTTATGAGCGGTGGAAGCCCGCCATTCGAGATGAGCCGTACAAACTCAAGCGAGTGGAGGCAACGCGGCGTCGCCTGTATCGATCGATCGATACGCAATGGGGCCAGGCTGGCCAAATCGCTCAGTTGATCCATGATTTGCGCGATTTCCCATCGGTGAGCTGCAATCGTGAATGAAATCATGGGAAAAGTGCCTAAACGCCACTTATTATTTGAATAAAATTGCGTATTGACCGAGCGTTACAAGTCGACCGGAGCGTTGCGTCGAAAGATATCAAAGACGAAGTGATTTTCGCTTCGCTCGAGCGCAATTTGGATCTCAAGTACCGACTGCTGGAACAGAAATTGCGTCATGCGAGCGTGCCGCCATGCTTGACTGACGTTTTGGAGACAAACACGAGTCTTGATGACAGCAGCATGGATGTGTACCTCTCACGCTTCGTGGCGTTCAGGATTTCCGCAATCTCGCATGCTGCGTGGCGATGGGGCCAAAGCGAGTTTGCCGACTACCACGTCGCCATTGTCTGTAGTTTGATTGTGTTTATCTAGCAACCGAAGCCCATGTGATTAACTGTGTTGGCTGTCTGTCTGTAGCCTTTGAACTCTCCAGACAAGATGGCTCTCAAGCAGGAGATCACGAAGGGAATTGATGAGGATGAAGCTGAGGCTGCGAGGAGTCTACCATCTTGGCTCGAACGAAAATCGAGCGATTCTCCACTGGAAAGACTCATGCGACTGGTCCACATCCAGTGGCAGCACCACGACGCAAGAGCGCGGCTGGGTCATCTATCGACCGTTTTTGGACGATTCATCGATTAGCGCTGTTCAGTCGTTGGTGCACATTACTCTGAGCGACCCCACAGGGCCGTGGATACACGATTCTCAACAGCGCAACGCTCTTCTGGCCAAAGTGATCCTGCCTTCGTCAGCTCAAGCCGTGGCTCAGTAGCACCAGGCGGTTGAAAACCGCTTAATTGACTCCCAGACGTCGAGTCTTGGACTTCGGCTATAGATTTCTGACCAAGAAATACACAAATACAGACGCCCATCGATGTTTGAGGCAAACAAAGAAGCTCAATGTAGGAGCATATGAGCGATATCGTCGTCGTACAAGGACGAAATCAAGCTGTTCAGCTCGTGTGCGATCGAAAGCAAGACAGATTGATTCTGCACATCCTCATGCGTGTTGAAGACACACCAAGGTATCGGATCCTACTAATTAGTCCATCTCCTGATTAATATGTCGTCTTCTTGCCAAGTAATGTTCAAAACATTGCGAGTCGCCAGCGATACTGGGAATATTTTACCGTCACCACCAGAAGATATCCAGGAATGGGCTGAAAGACGGCATTCAATAGGTCGTCGTCTACTGTACGTACACTACTAGCTGATACGATCAGTGTCAAGTGGATCCTTTGCGGAGTTTGAAAGCCACAGCCACGACAAATTTTTAAGAAAAAAATCGAAACTACGCCCTGCGCAAACATTTTTTTGGTCGTCTCAATTGCATGGTCTTGATTACGTTCGTAAACCTCACGTATTCACGGTCGCAATCTGCGTGACGAATTGCCCAGACTATATGCAGATGATTACGGCACTACGATCACAAGACTTGACGCTTCATTTGGCAACTCGAAATGAGCTCTCTCGAGCTGTTGTCGCCATCGATGGACACGGACTTCATGCTTGATGAGCTGCAGAGCGATTTGGTGTTTGGCGAGATTAAGGCATTCGTGGACAAGTTTCTGGATGAATCAGGTAACGAGACGCTGGCCGAAACGGACCACTTGGATGTGGCCATCCCAACGCCATTTGAGGACGCTCGAGGGGATATCCAGAGTCCGGGTTCGGTTGCAGTTGCTGCTCCGCCGCCCTCGCGCAAGAAGAGATTATCGTCCACGCAGCGGCAGAAGCGGGAGAAGGAGCTGCTGCTAGAGAGAATAAATGAGCTCCAGCTCCAACTAAAGAGCTTCACGGACGTTCCTTCCAAGAAGTCGCGAGCTTATATGCAGAAACATCGCGCATTGGACGAATGGTGCGACAAAGAGACAGCAATCCATGAAAACAAGCAATTCCGACGCGCGATCGACCTGAAACAGGACTATATTGACAAGCTATCTCTGCTGCTACAGCAACTCAGGCAGCCCATGAAGGTGACTGCTCGCTTGTCTCTGCGTTTAAGCTTGTAGGGCTGCTCATTTGGTTTGGTTTAATCGCACAGGTTCTGACTTACAGCGAAGCCTGCCCAGATAGACCAAACGATGCACTGCCAGACGCAACCATTTTCGACATGCTGCAGCGCAACATAAGCAAGAATTACGCTCGTTTGATGCAGGAATGGCGTCATGGGTGCATTCCTGTGGCCGTAGAGGAAGCAATGGATGCCATTGTGAGTCCGGACGGCAACAGTATGACCTACAAGACCGTGCGTTTCATGCCGTTCGACGTCGAAACAGTCACTGATACGGCGTGGCGCAGCGGGAAGACCGATTTCATCGGAGGCACGACTCGCTCGGTGCGTAGGCGACCGAAAGAGGAGCTTCTCTAGCTGTTCTTTCTGGCTAAGGACGTCTTTGCATGTAGACATTTCACTATGGCCCCGACATGTTTTGTGCAAAAGAAGAGCTCACGATCCATCCAGCAGGCCAAGACGACTTCCGAGTGTGTATCCGTATCGCGATCCGACGGTTTGTTGGCGATCACGCGTCTGTGTTTCTATGGGAGACTGTGGCTGAATGGGCGACTGCATCTTGCTCTGAGCGCACCACAACGCAAGAGAGCGGCTGGGCGCTCATCCGTCCAGTCGACGAAGCAGATCAAGTCAGCGTCATCCAGTCGCTCATGACGATGTCTCTGAGTGAGACCAGCAAGGTCTGGATGCAGCTCATGCACTCGTCTGGTGTGATGCTGCGCGTGATTCTACCGTCCTACCAGCAGATCATGCTCGGTCGGCTCCAGCGCTTCGAGAACCGGCTCTTGGACGAAGCCATTCATCCGTATCGGTGAGACGAACTGGTGGTATGCATGTCCATGGGTTTCCAGTTATGCTCGAGTTTTGTTGCTGCTATTGCTTCGCTCCAGATCTCCATGCTGATCAGGTCAATACTGTAGCTTTATTCAGAGTTTGCCGCAAAAGCCCATGATTGTATACATTACAACGATAGCAAGACAGCCAGTTAAATGATGATCTTGACGCCTTTTGGGAGATGTGTCGTAGTAATAAGAGAACACTCAGTCCCGAGATCAGCAAGCGACATGGATAGCTCACCTGCGCTGTTGGAAAGCCCCACAGGTGGCAATTGTCAGCCGTCTCATTTGGCGAGCATGATCATTGCACGCGCAAACGTGGTCGTCATCATTTTCATCGGCTGCACCGACTCTACGCTCATGATTACTCGCCACCTTTACTCGCATCAAGTCGGATGTCTGAATTGGAAGGATGCGTTCTCCCGAGAAGCCGACGACGGTCTCGCCCTGGATGGACGCGGCCTTCGCGCTTGATGAGCTGCACAACGACCCGCTGTTTGGCGAGCTCAAGACGCTCGTGGATGAGTTCCAGCGGCGCAAGGTGCTGGCGTCGGACGAGCCTGGGAACGAGACGCTTTCAGCGTTTTTGAACGAGATGGAGCAGCTGGACGTTGAGATGACGATGCAGATCGACGAGCCAGCAGCTTGTAAAAGCCCCACAGCATTCGATTCTGTTGATCCGACAGCGCTGAGAAGGAAGAAGAAGAAAGTGTCGTCTACTGAGCGTCGAAAGCAGGAGAAGGCGCGTCTGTTGAGTAGCATCGATGAGCTCCAGCGCCAACTTGAAGAAGCTACGAGTGGGAAGGAGCAGGTGCACGTGGATTGGGTGCATCGCGCATTGAACGAATGGAGCGACAAGGAGCAGAAACTCCGTGAAAACCAGCAGATTCGCCGTGCGCTCGCTTTGGAACAGAGCTATGCAGGCACAGTGGCGCTGCTACTGCATCAGCTGAGCGCGACGACCAAGGTTTAGGTTGCCTCGGCTTTCTTCTGATAGCCTGTCACAATTGTCTGACATTCCATGATTGTTACAGAACGTGACCTACTGTGAAGCGAGTCCTGGGCTGCAGGACGATGCCGTCGCCGATGCAGCCATCTTTGAGATGCTGCAGCACAATATCAGCGACAACTATGGCCGTCTGGTTCAGGAATGGCAGCGTGGAAGCATCCCGATCGCCTCCAGCGAAGCCGTGGATGCCACTATTAGTCCAGATGGCAACGTCATGACCTACAAGTTCGCACGATTGATCCCATTCGACGTCGTGACAGTCATGGACACTGCCTGGCGCAGCGGCCAGTCCGACTTCCACGACGGCATGTCACGCACGGTACGTCGGTTCCTCAGCTTCTCAGTGTCCAGTGAGGAGTCTCTGAGAGTTGTTGCAGGTGTTTCAGCAGAGTCCGGATGACTTTTGCGTCAAAGAGGAGCTCACGATCCATCCAGCAGGACAGCTCGACGTCACGCTCTGCGTTCGCGTCGCTATCAAGCGCTTTGTGAGCGAGAACATGTCCATTTTCCTCTGGGAGACTGTGGGCGACTGGGCCACGTCAGCGAGTTCAGAGAGCACGACGACGCAAGAGAGCGGCTGGGTGCTCATCCGCCCGGCCGAGTCTGCAGGCTACGGTGGAGCGCCAGTCAGCGTCGTGCAATCGTTCATCAAGATGACTCTGAGTGAGACTAGTTGTGTCTGGATGCAACTCCGACGATCGTCCGGCGTCATGCTGCACGTGATCTTGCCGTCCTACCAGCACATCATGCTGGATCGGCTCCAGCGGTTCGAGAACCGGCTCATGGACGAAGCACTAGCTGGCTATAAAGAAAGGTAGTATGCATGTACATGGGTTTCTCTCCAGGTCGGAATGTCTTCTGTTCTCATCTGAAATTCTCTCGCGTCCTATCCAAACATGCATTCTGTACTAATCAGCGCTGTCCCAGATGCGATTACGGGTCCCGCGGGATGTGCATTTACAGCCAATCATATCGCATATCGCTTGGAAAATCCAGCAATCACAACGCGCTGTCGAGAAGTTACGGTACACGCCTCGCTTCGTAATCGTCTCGCGGGGGCGTAACCCTCATTTGGTCATGTCGATGGCCATGAGCAATGGGGCGCGCGCTAGTATGGACGACCCGCAGCTGTCGCTCGAGGCCGCGCTGGCCTTCGTGGACGCCTATAGCGATGAGACCGAGCAGCTGCAGGCCGTAGCAGCGCCCACCGCGACGCCCACGAACTTCACGGCCATGATGCAGAGTTTCGACATGCCGCTCTACGACGCGTTTGACGCCAGCGCTGCGGCTGTGGCGGATGCTGTGGGCGCTGCGCCCATGCAGATGGACCAAAAACCGGCTGAGGCGGCGCAGCAGACGCTGGCGCTAGCAAACAACAGCAGCATGGCGACAACGACGCCGAGCAGTGACGACGGGAAGAAGCCGAGCAAGAAGCGCGTGCGAAGGCAAAAGGAAGAGCTCGTGTATCTGCGCACCAAGGTGAAAGAGATGGAAGGACGTCTGTCCCAGCTCAAGCGCGTCAACACAGGCGCCAGTACGGCAGCAGGAAGCAGCACCACCACCTCTAACCTTACGACTGCGATGGTGAGCAAGCCACTGGGGAAGAGCCATCCATCGGCACTGCTGGCATCAGTGTGGGAGCGACTTGCGCAGCGTCAATTCCAGGAGCGAGAACGCGCAGAACAGGAAAACGCGACGCTCAAAGCCACGCTGGAAGGCCAGATCAAGATCGCCAAGACGCTCGAGAAGCTACTCAAGAGCCGATCGGATGCCGACGATGTGAGTAGTACTGGGCTTTAAGCCAATAACCAGCAAGCATATTGCTCACTGAAAGGCTTTTGTGTGACTTGATAGGCCGTTGCGAGTCCTCCCGAAGACACAGCGTACCTGCCAGCGAGCGCTGGAGAAAAACCCACTGCAACGACTGAGGAATCTGTAACAGCAAACTCCAGTGACGAAGACCAGAGCGAAGACGTGGACGCGATCTACGACCAGATGCGTGAAGGGGTCGAGAAAGCGTATCACGATGTGGATACCGTGTTTGCAGCCACAGGCTTGGCTGATACCGATCCCAGTTTCGACATCCAGCTAAAAACCGATGTCATGGAAGGCATGTTTGTCCAGCTCGCGGCAGTGGGACTGATCCCTTTCAGTCTTGAAGTCACATCCAGTGGTGTGTGGCGCTTCATGAGGACTGTGGCGATGCAGTCAAAGGCGTACTACTACAAAGAGGTGCGTTCTCACGGTTTATAATGCTCATTTGCTCGTAAACTAACTCTCAATGTGGAAATTTGTAGTCTCCTAGATGCACGGATGACTTGACAATGCGTGAATTTGGCGTCAAGATCGATCACGAGGGCCAAACGCTGGATCTGCGTGGAAAGCACGTTGTCATGAAGTACGAAGAAGCCGAGCGGTTGGTTGTCGTCTGGCAGACGATCATGGAACCGGTTCGTTTCGCCAATGGCCCATCCAAGGGCATCGGTTTTCGGGATCAGGGCTACATGATCGTGCGCCAGGGCGATATTGCCGAGTCTGCAGTGCTGCAAACGTGCGTACACGTGACACCGAGTGCCAAGGACGGCGACCAAGCAGCCGTGGGAGTGCTCACAAACCTCCTGACCGGATGCGTCGACTCTAATATCCACATCGGTCAACAAATGCTGGACGCTGTGCTGATGGAGGAAGAGTGTAAGAAGAACATGCAAGGGCTTCAGTCCTAGCCATCGTGAAGTTTCTGTGTGTGTGAGGGGCTTTCAGTCTTCGTCAATGAGCCATAGCCCCGATTTGTTTCAGCCTTTGCATCGGCCAGGAAAGCTGTGGTTACAAGTAAGATAATCAAGACAGCGCTATCGACAGCAGCCAACAGCAAGAGGAAAACCCATGAATGAATGATTGATTGAGTGCACATGTCCTTTGACTTAATCTGGTCCATGGTTTGCTCTTTGTCGTCCATTAAGGACTGCAGCCATTGCATTGCAATCAACCTGGTAGAGCTAGCTACAAGTTGTGAAATTCAAACCTCTACGTGGTCTTTGGCAATGACAAATCGGACGGCAGATTGATCTGCATGGCAGCGTCAATGAGATCATTCTCGACTCGCTGGATCCGTTGCTGCATGACCTGCCGCGTTGACGGTACGATGACTGGTAGCATCACACCGAAATGGTGTTTGAGCTGCATCCAATTCATGCTGGATTCCACCAGAGTCATCTTCATCTGCGACTGCGTAACGCTCACAGCGCCATGGGAATGCGCCGGTCGGATCAGCACCCAGCCGCTCTCTTGCGTCGAGCTGGTCCAAGCGCTTGACGGAGTCGACCAGTTGCAGGCCACTTCCCACAGGCACACGCTGGAGCTCTCGTGGATGCTGCGCTTGACCACAGCGTGGAGACAGAGCTGAACGGCGTTTTGGCCTGCTGGATAGATCATGACTTGTTCTTTGACTGCGATCTGATCGGGATCTAGACGAGTGATCTAAGCCACACAATCAGAATTGACAGACTGCAGTAATCAGAGCGAAGAACGAACCTTCTTGACGCTGCCGATCTCGAATCCAGAGCAGGCGACTCGCCACACACTGTCACTGATCGCCTGCGCTTCGAACGGGTAAAACAGCGCAGATGAGCAGGTCATCGCAATGCCGTCCGCGCTCAAGACTGTGTCCATCATTTCTTCTGTAGCCATCGGAATGTAGCCATTTTCCCACTTATGAGTCAGATCCATGTAGCTGTCGTTGACTTTGAGCTTCAAACTCTCGAATATGGCGGCGTCCTGCGTGGTGTCGTCTTTACAAATTGGACTTGCGAACGCCTGCGAGTCATGCCCAGCTGAGTCGCTTGACTGGCGCTCGGAATAGAGATCGGCTTACCTTTAACGGGCCTCGCGATTGCTGGAGCAGCGTGGCGGCGAGTCGACTGGCGCGGCTTTCTTCTCGAGCAAGCGCATCCAAGATTTCGAGGTTCTCGTCCAGCGCTCTCTGTGCTTCGCTCCGCTCATGCTTGAGATGCTCCTGCGTCCGTTGCGCCTGGTGCTGCTGCTTGATCTTGACGTCCTGGATCTGGAGCTGCAGCTGCTCCAGACTCTCCAGCAGCTTGGCCTTCTCTCGCTTCTGACGCTCCGTCGTGGACAATTTCTTCTTGACCGCTTTCACAGGCGGCTCGTCTGCGTTCTGCCTGGCTAGTTCGGATTTGATCGTGCCTGTACTGTCCTTATATAGCGGCTCGATCTCGTCCAGAAACGCTCGGATAGCCTCGATATCGGAGACGAACGCCCTGTGCTGCTGCATCTCGTCACACGTTGTGGGCTCAGCCAAGTGCAGGTCGCTGCTGACTGACGCGGCATCGTCCATCCATGGCGGCTGCGTCGCAGACTCGTCCATTGCGTCTCTGCTTCTAAGAGCAGATTGCGACCATGATTACGACCATCATAGTCTCGGCGTAATGCTGAGACTGCATCCATGTAGATACTGGAGCGATTCCCGCAGCCGATCTGGCGCTTCAAAAGCCAAAATATATTAGTTTGGTCAGGGAAATGTGACGTACCCCCCCCCCCTCATGCAGAATTCTGGATGGTGAATTAATTGCGAAAACATATACCCTGTCCAAATCGATCGACCGTATCCTGTGTTTCCTTTCGGGCCCGAAGTGCGTGCGCACACGGCGAAATAGGCACTGAGTGAGGCAACACGCATCAGTAGAATTCTTCATCTTACTCCGCGCCGCCTTCTACAGCGATCGCAAGGGCTGCGATAACGACCGAATCATCGTCTTCGCCATCACAGATCAAGCATCTTTAACTGGCAGCTCGTTGCCCTCTGAGATCTTATGGGAAATTTTAGAATTTACTGTAGGTGCCTACAGACAACGACGGAAAAGTGCGCCACAAATGGTGGGCTTTTTGTATGGGAACTGACTGATAGACGACCAGACAAAAATGACCGCCAGCCTGAAATCCATTAATCTGATTGGTCAAATATAAAAAATAAATGTGAGAAAAAAGAGTAAAATGGAACAAAAACAGGACAAGATTGTGCATGATTTAATTGTGCACCTCTGGGTACCGAGGAATTGCTTTTTGAAAGCTACTAATTACGGTATCTTCGGATATTTCTTCCCATGCCGCAATCGTTGCTCTGATTGCATTGATCCGCTTCTCACTCGCCGTAAGGCCACTCCCGAACAGATTTTTTGCTCTTATTCTTGACTTCAGAGGACCCATCACTCCGACATCAAGTGGCTGGCACGATGCTGTACTGTTGGGTGGGAGGGGGACTACTATTGCGCATGCCTCTTCTGCAACTACTCGTTGCCTCTCCTCCGAGACGTGGCTGTCGAAGTTGTCCAGGAGGAGGACAGAAGGCGAGTCGATTCTAGTTCGCAGCACGTTAACAACATAGAAATCCCATCCAGTAGCATCCATCCAGGCATTTTCCTGGACAGATAGTGACATTTAGGATACATGCATAACTCATCAGAGTCGATTTTACCGCCAAGCTTTCCTCGTACGATGAATAGAATCGGCAACTTTCCCCCTATATGCATACATACGTTATTACAAAAAAGCACACTCGATAAACCAGAGCACATACCGTCAGCGCGAACAGTGAGGACAGCCGTCATACGGCCGGAATGCTTCGAAATTGACGCAACCTTTGCAGTGCCACTTCGCCCTTTTACAGCCCATAGTCGCTGCGTCGGCATATCGAAGTTTATTGCGGTCTCATCAGTATTATAAATGCCGGCGCTTCCAAACTCACGATATTGCTCCCAGAAATCGATTGCAAACTTGGCTCTTATCTCCTCGAGTTTTTCTGTAGGCATTTTGGACCCTTGCGGCTTTTGGGTAGAGAATCCATCTCTCAAATCAGTAGAATGTCAGTAAACAATGCGAATATATTGATTTACCGGAACATATATTACCGCTTTGCTAAACGCTGGCACAGCTTCTCCAGAGCGACTTGACCGCTTTCCTCGCTCTTCCTGCTGCTCAAATACGTTGAAAGCCACTCCGGGTGGTTATCGACTATGTACTGAATCATGCCCCGGGTCGTGTGCCACTAGTGCGTGCATACGATAAGTCAGTACAATGGAGGTATAGCATAACCAAATAGACATGGATCCCAACCTTTTCCTCGCGTCTAGTGTCCTTCATGAAGGTCACCAGGGTCTGTGAGTACGGAAATGCTTCCTTTCGACCCTGGCCCTTCAGCGTTGTGGCCTTCGAGGACCCCTTGAAGCCCAACAGCCCGTCTTGCTGGCTCCACCAGCCACGGACTGTACTGCGTGCGCATCCTAGTGCTGAGGCCACAGCTAAGATCTTGAGGTCTGAGTTGCGCTGCAGACGGCGCACAGCATCGGCTTTCTCTTTCACTGTATAAGTTCGGCGCGTGCGCGCCATGGATGTGATGTCGAACTGACTACCTTTTATGCCTGGCTGTATGTGTTTTTAGACACGCTCCTGTTTGACCATTAATATTTTCGATGATTGTGATTGGCTAATTATTATTAAATATGCAAACCTGATTAGCTGATGTTTATATTAGATTTCCAATACATAAACATCAGCTAGTCAGATTTACCTATAATGTACGCCACATTATGGGTGGCGCGCTTTTCCGTCGTTGTCTGTACACCTGCGTCTGCGGGCTGGAAATTAGTATGATTAAATCTGAGGGGTCCATATATCTGGCTTTTGATGCGTGCGCGAATCGCTCCACTTTGAGAAGAAGCCTTCCGATGTACTCGGAGTATATTCAAGAATGGATTTAATACCAAGACTATGGCAGCACAGCAGCAAGCCTGGTCTCGTCCAGAAGTCGGTTCTCAAAGCGCTGGAGTCGGCTCATCAAGATATGCTGGAAGGACGGTAGAACCATGTTGAGCATCACTCCAGACGGGTGCATGAGCTGCATCCAGACTTTGCTGGTCTTACTCAGCGTCACTTTCATTAACGACTGGATGACGCTCACGGAATCGCCATCCTCGGCCGGTCGGATCAGCACCCAGCCGCTCTCTTGTGTTGTGGTGCATTCGGAGCACGACGGAGTGGACCAGTCGGCCACTGTTTCCCAGAGAAACACAGCCGATCGCTCGTGGACAATGCGTCTCATGGCTGTGCGGATACACAGCGTGACATCGCCTTGGCCTGCCGGATGGATCGTGAGCTCTTCTTTGACGCAATAGATGTCGACTCCATGGCGGACTATCTACAAACAGACACTTGGATCAGCCAAACCAGAGCTAGTACGATAGATTCAACCTGAATTCGCACCGTGCGAGACGCATTGCCACAAAAGTCGACTCTGACGCTGCGCCAGGCTGTGTCTGTGACAGTTGAGACATCAAATGGAATAAACCGTTCGAGTTTGCAGGTCAAAGCGTTGCCGTCGGGGCTTACAGTGGCGTCCACCGCTTCATTGACAGCCAAAGGAATGCACCCAAGCCGCCATTTCTGCACTAGACACGCATAGTTCTGGTCTACATTATGCTGTAGCATGTCGAACAACGCTGCGTCGGTCGTGACATCGTCCTGCAGTCCAGGACAGCCTTCAGTGTACGTCAGATGCTAGACAGATCAAGCGTCAGGCAGATAGAAGAGTCTTTAACAAAACAGCTTTCACCTTCATAGGCGCATGGAGTTCACGCAGCAGCAAAGCCACAGTATCAGCAAAGATCTGTTCCACAGCAAGCAAGCGCTGGATCCGCTGGCTTTCGCACAGTCGCTGCTTGATTTCACACTGAACCTCCAGTACACGCCGCTGTTGTTCTCTTCCATTTGTAGCGTCATGGAGTTGGCGCTGGAGCTCATTGATGCTCCGTAATAGCAGCGCCTTCTCCTGCTTCCGACGCTCTGTAGACGACACTTTCTTCTTCTTCCTTCTTGCTGCTGGCGGATCAATAGAATCCGGACTCTGGAATGCGTTGGGCGTTCTCTTATCCACCGCCATCTCAACGTCCAGCTGCTTCATCTCGTCCAAGAAGGCCGAGACCATCTCGATCTCAGCAGACCCGTCCGACGCCAGTACATTGCGTCTCTGCAGCTCATCTATGAGCGCATTGAGCTCGTCAAATAGCGGGTCGCTGTGCAGCTCATTGAGCGCGAAGGCCGTGTCCATCAGAGGCGACAGCTTCTCGGCAGAACGCATTCTTGCCAACAGAAACGTGGACGAAGACAGAGCAGAGCCACACTGCAGTAATCAACTGCATGTATCATGTGGCAATCGGCATCTTGATTGCGACCACGATGGAAGGCGAATGTTTGTGCTGAGGGGCTTTGAAAAGAGAGTACGGCTTTGGCATTCAGTTAAGTCTGTGCATGTCGCTTGACTCTTGCGACAGACAAATACGCCTGTGACTGCCCATCTTGAGGGATTCTCACACTACGTGGTGCTACTAATAGCATGATTAATCCTTCCAACTGCGTCTGCGCCAGCAGAAGGACTTCGCTACAGAAGCTTTTCAGTCCATCAAGCTCCGAGTCTTGAGTCGCAACAGCAAGTCGATCCCCCGAAACAAAAGGTTCGATTGCATTCGTTTTCTACGCCACATACATTGGCTTTTCCAGTGCTGCTCAAGACGCAAGCACATCGGTGTCGTGGTTCTGCTGGTTGCTCTTGCGCATGGACTGGTCGATCAGAAAGTTCTCAATGAGCTGGTGGCTGGCACTGATGGTGCCAATGACTGTGTGCAGCACAAAGTCCGTGAGCGCGCCGATCTTCTGCTGGTTGTGGATGTAGATATTGGGCGTAATGATGTAGCACATCTGCATGAGCGTCGTGGACTCGGCCGGTAGCGTTTTCGGTCGCTTGATGATGATGTAGCCTGTCTCAGGCAGACTAATACCTGTCGTGGGCTCGCCCGAGAACGAGACCATCTCCATGACGCAGCGCCAGACGATCACGATGCGGTCGTCGTCCACGCGCTTGCGTAGCACCTGACGCACGTGATACTCGGCCTTGGTGTTGCGGTTCTCGATCTCCACGCCAAAGCGTTCCACGACTGTATCGGGCGTGGTCTCCAGATGCTGTTTCCACACAAGCGCTGTGAGCCAACAAAGCCAGCCAGACAGATCAATTCAGTGGCGGTACCTGCGGATAGTAGACTCTGGACGGCAGGTTCTCCATGGCATGGGCGAAATGCCGCCACACCGCGTTGCCAGACGCGTGCATGTCGAACGGGATCAGTCGGTTCGCGAAGATCTCGAGCACCATGCCATTGGTGCCATCGTGGCGCACGCGCGCGTCGCTGAACGGCGTCTCAAGCTTGTCAAGGCCATTGGTCTCGAGCACGAGATCGACGTTGGCCAGCGATTGCTCCACGCCAGCCATGAGAAACTGGAACATGGCAGCGTCCTCGCCATCGGATAGCGAGCTATGCAGATCGGTGAGCCGCGTGCGGTTGCCACTGTGGATGGCCTCCCATGCTGTGCGCTTGTGCAGCAGCCGCTCTAATCCGCGTGCCACCTTGAGCTGCTGCTCCAGGAAGTTCTTGAGCCGGATGTTCTCCAGCTCAGCGCGGCGACGCTCTTCGAACTGCCGGGCCGCCACGTCTTCCCACATGGAAGCCACGGACGCTGCGCCAGCCGCATTCGGTCGCTGCGAGGCGCGCATGGCTGCTGTGGACGAGCCGAAGTGCGGCGCCAGGTCATGACTGGGTTCTCCTGCCACCGTGATCCGGTCAAGTCCGTTGGACTGCAGCGCGCGCAGCTCGCTCTCGAGATTGCGTACAGTGCTGCGCAGGTAGATGAGCTCGTCTCTGCGTGCATCGCGCGCTCGATTGGCGTTGTAGCCCGGCGGCCGCTGCCTGCGCTTGGGCTTGCCACCATTCTTCTGCGATGAGGAGGACGGCGACGGCGCAGGCTCTGGGAACTCGTCGCTGTCGCCTGCATCCTGGAGCTCCTGCGCCGCGAGGTCGCACTCCTCCAGGAATGACAGCGCGGCCTGGAACGTCGCGTCCTCCTCCTCGCTCAGTGCCAGCGCTGCCATCTCTTTCTCTTGCGCCAATGACTGACCTGCGAGACCTGATCTCTTCTCTTCCGCTTAAGTCCGGACAGCGAATCCCAAGTGCAAGTAGACATTTGATACATTACTCCTTAGGTCTGGACTGGTGGCACATGACTGCTGGTATTGGTGACACTGGCATGGTCATTGGCACTTGCACTTGCACTGGCACTGGCATGGCCATTGGGCGATGGCTGGCGCATGACCTGGTCCAGCAGAAAGTTCTCAATGAGCTGGTGGCTGGCGCTGATGGTGCCGGCCACTGAGTTGAGCACAAAGTCGGTGAGCGCGCCAATCTTCTGCTCCTGATCGGCCATCTCGCCGTAAATGTCCGGTGTGATGATGTAGCAGGTCTGCATGAGCGTGGTCTTGTCGGCCGGTAGCGTCTTGGGCCGTTTGATGATGATGTACCCACGCTCGCGGAAGCGGATGCCTGTCGTAGGCTCAGCCGAGAACGCCACGGTCTCCATGAGACAGCGCCAGACGATCACGATGCGGTCCTCCTCCACGCGCTTGCGCAAGATCTGCCGCACGTGGAAGTCGCCCTTGCGGTTGCGGTCCTCGATCTCCATGCCGAAGCTTTCTACGATCGTGTCGGGCGTCGTCTCAATATGCTGCAGACCAAATGCATAGCTAGTCAGGCTTTCCATCCGTCAAAAGTCCCATGACAACGCACCTTTGGTTGCTGCTGATGGTAGTACACTCTGGACGGCATATTCTCCATCGAGTGCGCAAAGTGGCGCCATACAGCGCTGCCCGTGGCATGCATCTCAAACGGGATGAGCTTGTTGGCGAAGATCTCAAGCACCATGCCGTTCGCGCCCTCGTGCCGCACCTGCGCATCTCGATACTGCGTCTCCATGCGGCACAGTCCATTGGCTTCAAACACAGAGTCCACGTCCTGGAGCGACTGCTCTAGTCCTTCCAGCAGATGCTGGAAGATCGCAGCGTCATCTTCCTCGGACGTTGCGCCGTGGAGATACGTCAGTCGCGCGCGGTTACCCGTCTGGATGGCCTGCCATGTCTTGCGCTTGTGCAGCAGTCGCTCCAGCCCCTTGGCCACCTTGAGCTGCTGCTCCAGCACGTTCTTGAGCCGGATGTTCTCCAGCTCGGCACGACGTCGCTCCTCAAACTGCCGCGCGGCCATGTCTTCCCAAATGGAGGCCAGCGGCGAGTCAGCGCGTGGCTGGCTGCGGCAGCTCAACGAGCTGCTGGGCCCCACGACTGCGACTGCATCGCCGTTCTCGGTCTTGATGCGCTTTAGCTGGTCTTCCAGGTCGCTCACTGTGTTGCGCAGGTAGATCAGCTCGTCCTTGCGAGCGTCGCGCGCGCGGTTCGTGTTGTAGCCCGGCGGCCGCTTCTTGCTGGCGCGGCGTGGCTTTGCAGGCGCTGCCTCAGCGTCATTGGACGACTGCGCTCTAGACCGCGTGGGTGCTGCTGGTGGAGCAACGTCAGCCGCCAAGGAGTACGAGGAAGACGAGCCCGTGCTGCCACGGCGCTGGTACTGGGCGTCGCTCAGCTGCAGCAGATCAAAGTCTGCGGCCTGCAGCTGCTGCGCATGCTGCTGGTCCAGGGGCTCGCACTCTTCCAGGAACGACAGCGCGGCCTGGAACGCGGCGTCCTCCTCCTCGTCCATCAGCAGCATGTGCATCGCTCGTCTTCTTTCCCAAGTGTCCCACACGACTGAAATATGGAACCGTTCCGTATTCTACAGAACACGAAGTAGAATATGGAGCAGTCCCGTATTTGTGGTTGACACGCATGAAATTAGAACGTACAGTAGTGGTACAGACTTGCATTTAGAGTCAGGAGCTGCTGACGGGCGGGGCCATGGCTTGCGCACTGCTGACCCCGTGCGCCTGTTTCCGCAGCGCCTGGTCGAATAAAAAGTTCTCCACGAGCTGGTGGCTCGCACTGATGTTGAGCGTGACCGAGTGGATGAGGAAGTCCGCGAGCGCTGCGAGCTTCCGGTCCTGGTCCGGGATCTCGGCCTGTGTCTGCGGCTTGAGGATGTAGCAGGTCTGCACGAGCGTGTAGTTGGACGGCATGCCGTCCGGCCGCTTGATGACTGTGTAGCCTTTCTCGATAAACTCGATCCCTGGCAGTGCTTCCACGCCGAGCTCGAGCTGGTCTGAATGCGCTCGCCACGCGATCACTACGCGCTCCTGCTCCACTCGCTTGCGCAGTATCTGCCGCACGTGGAAATGGGCACGCGTGCGGTTTTCCTGCACCTCGAGACTGAACACTTCAGCGATTGTGTCGACGCTGTTCTCCACTTGCTACAAATGGTTTGAACAGTTGAGCCATCCACTCCATTCAAGCAACACAAACGGCAGGCGCACGCACCTTGGACTGTTTCTCGTAGTACCAGCGCGAGGGCAGCCGCTCCATGGTCTCGACCGCGTGGCGCCAGGCTGCCATGCCCGTCATGTCGAGATCGAACGGCATGAGCTTGCTGGCAAAGATCTCGAGCACCATGCCGTGCACACTGTCGTGGCGGATCTGCGCATCGTGGTGCGATGTCTGGATGCGGCCGAGCCCGTTGGCATCGAACACGCTGTCGACTTCGAGCAGCGTCTCGTCCATGCCAGCGAGCAGACCGGCCAGGATCGCTTCATCGTTCTTGTCTCGCGAGCCCAGCGGGAGATCGCACTTGACGCGGTTTGGATTCCCCTGGATCGATGCCAGCATCTGTGTGTAGGTTGACAGCCATTCATGCGACATGGGGCACAAGAGTCAGGACAATCCATGACACTCATGCGCATGATACTGTACGTACCCTGGCGTTGGTCTGCTTCTGCAGCATCTTCTCCAGGCTCTTGGCCATCTTGATCTGCGCTTCCAGCAAGACGTGGAGCCGCACGTTCTCCTGCTCGGCCTTGCGGCGCTCGACGCCCTGGCGCACAGCCATGTCCTGCCACACGCTCGAGCTCACGGGCAGGCCATAGGACGGCACGGGTGCGCGCACGCTCACAACGCCCTCGCGCAGACCAGACGGCAGTGATGAAGCCGGTGTGTTGCAAGCGGAGCTGCTCAATCCACGAGCCTTGGCGGCCTTGAGCTGCACAAGGCAGGTCTCCATGTCCTGCACGGTCTTGCGCAGGTAAATCAGCTCCTCCTTGCGCTCGTCACGCGCACGGTTCGAATTGTAGCCACCGGACTTGGCTTTCTTGGGTACAGACGGTGGCGGTGGAGGCAGGTACGTCATGAGCGACGAAGGCGCAGCCGCAGGCATTGCCAGTGAAGGCGGCGCATGGTAAGAAAGCTGGCCAAGATGGTTATGGTGGTTATGATGGTCCGATAGGGCTAATGGCTGCGAGAGCTCGCCGCAGTCGAATCCCCAGAGCACGGACTCGTCCTCGACGGTGCCCAGGAAGGACAGCGCGGCCTCCAGAGCCGCCTCCGCTTCGTCTTCGAGCAGGAAAGCCATCGCCTCCGTGTACCGCCAAGAGCTCCAATGGCGCGATGACCAAGGGGGTATTGTAGGACGACAGTACAGTAGTACGTACAGTCATACTGTGCGGTCGTATGTACAATATAGTACATCATCGCTGTCTCTGAGGGTGTCTAGGGGTACGCTCGATGCTCTTATATGCGAAGGAAGAGCGGACGATGAGGGCGGTGAGCGGACGGAAGAGGGAAAATCATATATTACAATTGCAACGCTTGGATGATCATCTGGGAAATACTT
>JAADVW010000472.1:0-27061 GCA_023335875.1 Elongisporangium prolatum | reverse complement strand
GCCACTTGAGTCTTCATGCGTGCCAAGTCTTCAGCAGAGTGCAGCAATCCTGGATGCGTGAAGACAGCGGAGCCGTTGTTCATGCTGCAGGTCGCTTGAGCTGATCCCAGCAATGCAGCAGACACTGTGAGTATCATCAGCAGGAGCAAACGCATGGTGGGGAAAGCAGATGGAGTCGCAAGAACGCAAATGGCAGAATGACTGTTATCTTGCAAAGAATGCGTCGTGTTTCGCTTGACGTGCTGCTCTGAATTCAGATGCGTCGCCTAGCTGAGACTGCAGTGTCTGTCCTTCCGGCAGCCTCAGAGGAATGAGTCTATGTGCGTAAACAGGATGTTTAAGCAAATCCAATACGCTAACCAGCAGCTTTTGAATCGGGATCAAGCCAACAAACTCAACGCGCTTGCCTCACATTCGCTTGGCATCTGCTGAAAGACGACAGTCTGTCGTCGACGGGCTAGCGAGAACAACTGTATCGTAGTTTGCTTCTCACTCCTGTAGCGCATGCCTTACCTTCGCTGGTCATAATCTCCCACAAGCCACAAAGTGATTGTGCATCAACTGCCAGATGTTGCCATGTGACGAATTGAACTGAGTTACGTTGGGTTTAGATTACAGTAATACATTGTGCCACATACTCAGCGCCCTTGAGGAAACAATTTCGAATTGAGTCAAGCTCGGTGGAGACAAAGAGCGTAGAAGTGTTGGTAATGAGCACATTGGAGCAAGAGCCCCAGGTGAAAGTTTTTTTACAGGAACGTCGAATGTCGGATCTCCATGCTGACGCATCCAAAGGTTTCTCTGGCTCAGACGATCCACGTGATTGGTTAAAATTGCGCTTTAAATGCAGTCCAGCTTAGTGACATCTCTTTATAAGAGCAGCAAAAAGCAAAACCCAAAGTCAAATTTCCGAGAAATAAGAAATAAATAAGGTGGACCAATTGGCTACAATGTCGTTTGATCCAAAGCCATGCAGCCATTGCTGACGCCTGGCAACAAGCTTCGGCTGTTGACTCTGCTGCCAGTTGGTGTGGATTGGTTGCTGTTGATTGCAGCTAAGCGAGCTGCGGCCGAGCCCAGATTTGTTCCAGAATTGGTCGGTGGACTGCTAAGAAGTGCAGAGCTACTGCTGCTGCTGACATTCATCGAGTCTTCTGCGATTTCCGCCTCTCCATCTGCTTCACTGCTGATCGCAGCAATGCGACCGGATAAGACTTCTGTATCATCGGCCACTGAGCCAATAGGTACGGCAGCACTCGTGCCAGTGCCGCTCATATCGCCGTCTGGTGGTTCGATGAACTCGACGAGGTACGTGTCCATCATGCTCACATTGGTGAAATTGGTCTTCTTGTAAAACGTGCACTGGATATCAGGCATGCCTCGCACAACATCGACCACAATAGGGCTCACCAGTATCTTTTCAGGGACACCGTTTGATTCGAGCTCATTGGCTGTCAGCGCGTCTGGCCCCCACATGTCGTACCGCAGCGTCGTTGTGCCAATAACACCCCCAATGATATTGCCCACGTGGATGCCAATGCGCATTTGCAGCCGCTCGCCGGTGTTGGGATCTTGAACCTTGCGCACTTCCTTGTGCATGTCACGAGCCATCGCTAGTAGATCACGGATATGACTGCGAATATGCATCTGAAACTTTTGTTTCAAGGTACTGCGACGAGATCGAGCACGACTTCCCTGCTGATCACCGTTCACAGCTGAGGTAACTTCGGCCACACTAAGCGGAAGGACTCGATTCGTGGCAGACCTCAAGGATGCCATGCCGCTACTAATGCCACCAGCACCAGCCATGACAGGCCCAATGCTCATATCCACATATGGCAGACCCGACACGATCACATACGCATCTCCAATCGTCTGCATCTTGAACACACCGTGCTTCTCAGTCAACTTGTCGAAGGCACAGAAAAGAGAAGCCAAGATGTTCACAACTTGCGCTGTATCAGCCTGGGATGCGATCGACGTGAACCCTTTGATATCGGAGAACAGGATTCCAACCTGTTGATGTTGATCGCACACCATCTCGCCTTCCTTCAATCGCATAACGACTGCAGCTGGAAGCATCTGATACAAAAGCTGGTCTGCATTCATAGTCTCCAGCTGAGTTCTCGTCTTGAGCCAGATTTGTCGACGAGTAAAAAACTCAACACTTTGTGAGGCAATGATGTTAGTGATTACCGATATGTACGTCAACACAATCGGATAGCTTGTCTTGAAGTTCGTGTTGAACTTGGACAAATCCTGCTTGTACACGTTCAGGATAGTTAAACTCACGCATGTCACGAGCAGTAACGCCATCATATTAAAAATCACCGCGTGGCGGTGCAATATAGACCCGCCATTCGAAACAACAAACATCGCGAGGACAGTATCCAAACACATGTTCACGAACTGTGGCGAAATGTCAATTTCTGTGACAAAGTTAAGCCACCAAAGGAAGCCACAACTGAGGATATAGCATGAAAGGCCCACGAAATAGAGGCCTAACAGAAGATTGCGCAGCATAGTTTCGGAGAAATCCATTAGGTCATCATGTGTTCGCCGAATGATGAAAATGACGACGACAGCATACACGAAACGACTCAAACTAGCTGCCACATATGCCTTTGTTCTCTCTGATTTATGTGTATACGTATCACCATTAACAACCTCGGTAATAACGTCACGTAAGCAAGCAAATATTCCATAAAGAGCCAATACCCAAAGAGTGCGTCGAGCCCCGTTGACTCGATCCGCCAACGTACTTTCCAGGTATTTACGCTCCATGCTGGCGTCTTTAAAACACAAAACCAACTGCTGAATCTCCGATAACATGTCATTTTCCACATTTGCGCTGTCGTGATTTGAGTTTGGCGCTGAGTTTGAAGAGGACCCAAGAAGAAATCGAATTGGGTCGTATTTGGCCCAGCTTCTTTTTGCACTTTGAACTAAACGGTGGCGAGTAGCGACGAAGTCATCAAACGTTTTACGCCCACTGTTGATTGTATCCGCAAATGCGACTGAATTACGTTTTACAACGTTGTCCAGCTGGCCGCTCATAGCCAATAAAGCAATTTCACTGACAGGCTCACCCAACATATACGTGGTCATCTTGCCTTTCCCCTTCACATCGATTTGTCGCTCTTCAAATGTGAAGTGCCCGGCAAGCTTTTTATACGTCACCTGCGAAATCTGGCAGCATCCAGTGACTCCGGTTGATTGCATACGCGACGCTGTGTTGACTGTGTCTCCGAACAGAGAAAATTGCTGTTTTTTCATACCAACCAATCCACTCACAACTCTCCCAGAATGAATGCCTATGCGAAGTTTGATACCGTTTCCGTTCGTTGCACGGCATTTTTCAAGAAAGCCAAGCATGTCGAGGGCCATGCACACTGCACGAAGGGCCGCTTCTCTTCCCCGATCCTTTCCTTGCAATCCGGCGCAAGCCATATACGTTTTACCAACCGTTTCCATTTTTCGAACACCATGCTTCTCGCAAATTTGATCAAAGAGCGAATATACTCGATCCAATAGTGAGACCACTTCAGTCGGGCTGAATCGTTTAACAAACGAGGCAAAGTCTGCAATATCACAAAATAATATAGTCACGTCCTTCTCATCCTCGCCGATCAGTGTTTCCCCCTTCTGCATTCGCTGAACAACATGCTCAGGGAGCATATTCTTCAGAATCTGAGTCGACCTTTTTTGCTCTATCAAGAGGGACCGGCTCTGTAAGAAATCGCGCCGCATTGTTGTCTGCAATGAGTAGCACGAATTGGCACCAAACCATATGACAATCGCAAGATAAAAGGCGAAAAGCGCAAGATCGACCATGTCTTGGCTACTTGTGCTCTCCGACTTGAAACCAACCTTGTCAGCTAGTAAATAAAATGCAACGTTATAGAGCGCCAATATTAAAGCGTACAGAAACTTAATCCTAACCACAACGAAGATCGCGATTGGAAAAAGAGTCGCTGCAAATTTGCCTGTGTCGGATATTGTTAACGTGAATGCCATTCCGATTGCACAAAGTGGTGCAAGAATTGCGACTTGATAATTGTCGCAAAAAAGGTTTGTGCGAACCACGCGCATATAGAGTATGTCGCAAATGAAGTAGCTCAACCGAATGTAAATATACTTGCTTTCCTTCTCCCAGAAATATTCGTAGACAGCGTACAGAGGAATGACAATGGCCAAAATCTTCAGCACTAGAATGATTCGAGATCGCTCACGTAGTGCAAAAGTAATTTCGAACTCGTTTTCAAGTTTTTGGTGCTCTTCACCCATGAATTCAAGCGTCAACGGGTGAACGCTTGGCTGAATGCTTAAGGACCGAGAGCTTTGAGTCTCATCTTCCTTTAAAATTGGATCAGGCATCCCAATGTCTTGAGCCAGTTCGCGTTGTAACATAATAAGCTGCTTTGAAAGTTCATCATGTTCTGTAGGACGATCAAAATCCAGAAACTTTTGACTCCACTCGCCATCGAGTAACGACGAAGTAAGATCAGACCTGCCGGTGACAGCAGAAGCGTTTTCTTCTGCACGGCTTAAAGATGCTTCAATACGTTTGGACACGTCAGGCGAGCTGCAAGTTGAAGCATCTTCATCCTGTTTGCCAGGATTTTTTTCTCCTAGTCCACTATCGATCTCGAGGATGATATCATTACTTGAAGGCAGATACATATGACGCAAATATGTGATAGCAAAATCAGCGACAATGCAGGCCACACAAGTGTGTAGGACAGTCATCCAGTACAAACCTTCAGCAAACAGCATCCCAGCTATGCCGTAAAAATCGCGAAACACATCAGACTTTGGAAGCATAGCATACACTTTTGAGTAGAAAATAACAAAAATGAGAAATGCCGAAAATCCGCCGACGAGTGCAAAATAGTGAGGGCGAGTCCACCGGTGCAGTCGCTGCATGTTCAGGGATGCCTTGAGAGTAACAGTCACAACCAATACTCCATATACTGCGCTACCCTGCGTAAAAAGACCTGATGATTTTCCATGAGATGAAACGCCATCCAACGATCGACTGGTAATGAGCAGTACAAGAACTGAGTGAGCAAGAGCATTTAACATCCAAAGGCCAAGCCTTGAAACGCTTAGTTCGCTTGTCTTCAGTGAGCTTCTGTACACAAACGGGTACTTTAGCACAGTACAGTCCCGAATGTCTTCGTCAGCAATGCCGAGCACGAAGATCGGTAGAACAGTGTATAGTACGTTCCAGCCAACCATCAAGTACGATTCATACAGTGTCTGACCAGAATATCCGTTTTTGAACGAAAACAGGAATAATGTCAGGATGAGAGCCATGTTTTTGTAAAAGGAAAACAGGATAACACGTGCAACGCGTCGATGATTCCACCGTCCATGTACCAAAAGCAATCGAGAGAGATGCTTAAATGTACCAATTGCAAAATCTGCCGCGCGAACTGCTTGCATTCCTTCATGTCCATATATGCCAATGCCGACGTGAGCCTCCTGAATCATACTGACATCATTCCCACCGTCACCGATTGCCAAAGTCAGTGGATGTCCAGGTGCAGATTTCATCAAGCTGACAACTTGGGCCTTTTGCATTGGACTCAAACGACAAGCAACAACAGAGCAGCATTGTGTTGCGAGCTCCATGAATATTTCATGCGACGCGTGTACTGATGCCATAGCCTCTCCAATCGAACGTCGCGCTGACGCGTTACGAGATGATATTCGCTGTCGTGCATTGCTGTTGTTTGGAAGTTGTAAGGGAAGACTACCAGCCGATTTAGTGGAGGCAGAATCGCTTTTGTTGGCTGCATGTCCATCCGCAAGCGGATCGGAATGTCCTGTATCAGACCGCTGGTTTGATAATCTTCGACCACTTCCCGGTGGAATCGTTAACAAATCAGCCAAGAGTAAATCTAGAGCTTCTCCGTTGATCACCAATGAAACGTTTCGTGATGCTACACCGGGAACCCACAAGCCTTCTCGTTTGAGCTTTCGACGAGCATTTGCAATTTCGTCGAGACAATCTTGCTTGGTCTTGCCTTTGATAATGATCATCTTACTTTTTTCACCAATTAGCCCACACATGTTTGCCACTGAAATCGCAGTTTCATCTTTGTCGCCTGTAAGCATCCATATGTTCACACCAGCAAGGCTTAATTGGTGTATACACTCTCGAACACCGTCTTGGAGCAAGTCTTCAACACCAGTTGCCCCTAATAAATAAATGGAAGTTTCAATCTTCTTGGCGACGTCCAAACAAAGTTGCTCGCGGTTTGACAAAGACTTTCTTGCCATATCAAATTCTGCCTTCCACACTACGTATTCCCTAGCACTCAGGGTCTTGTATCCAAGAAGCAAGGTGCGTAACGCCATTGCCGCAAAATAATGCACATGAAGACCCAGATTACTGATATCCTGGGCGTTTACAGCATTCGCGAACATTACTGTGTCCGCTCCCTTTGTAAACACAAGAATATCATCTTCGTCTTCGATATGATTTTCAGTCCATCGTCGTCTGCTAAGAGGATTGTCGTCAAAACCTTCGTCATCTACGGAATACCACGGTCGATCTAAATCCAGATAACCATCTCTGCTATCATTAAGCAGTGACAGCGAACTTTGCCGTGGTAGTCGCCGTCGATTTACCTTGCTCGGTACGTGTGTTCGTTCATCACAATCATCTGCCGCATCATCATTATTTGTTCCGGTTTCATCTCCAGCAACCAAAATTCGCTTCACGACAACTGACATACATTTTCGTGTGCTATCAAATTCATTCAGTGCCAGCAAGCGATATGATTCAGTGTTACCAAAGAGACGAATACGAATAACATCACCATTTCGTTCTTCAAAAACACAATCAAACTCACTTGCAGCGTCCAGTAATGCTACTTCATCCGGTGATGACCCGAAATATCGTCGAGCTGGCTTTCCATTCCACGTAAACGTGTCATGAGTGTTAACTGACCCGTTTAAGGTATTTGCGCCTGCGATATGATCAAGTCCGTGTTCATTTGGACTAGCATCCGCGCTGGTAGTAGTCGCGCTTCTTGCAGATATCGGAGCATTTTCATTGAGAGCCACGGAGACGGAATGGCATAACAGCAAGCAGCGAAAAAAAGGCCTTGCGAGTTCGATTGAATTTTTCTCTTTCCCCAGATATCGAGATGGATTTTGAATCATCTTGATCAGCTGATGGTATGGTCGAACATCTTTTTCGGTTACTAGCGCTTGCTTAGACGTACGACCAGCTTCAGCACTTCCGCTCCCTCTCCCCGACGAATTCACAACGGCAGCAGCAGCGGCGGCGGCGGCGGCAGCTGCTTTAGATTTTGCTGGAGACCCGACGAATGGACTAGACATGATTCCTTGTGACATAGACTCTACTCGCTGTCGTAATTTCATCGAATTTCCATCATAAATAATTCCACCAATGCTGCATACCTTGAAAAGCATCTGGTTTCTCGTTAGCGTCCCAGTTTTATCACTGAAAATGTATTTGATCTGCCCAAGATCTTCGTTGACGTTGGACGTGCGCGCAGTAACGCCATGGCCAGTGTCACTACACATCATCTTTGGATCATTTTCAATGCGGCGAGCCTGATACCATTTTACGATCTCAAGGCTTATGTACAGTGATATTGGAACCATGTTGTTGTACAGAATTAGGTAAGTAACCCATACTTCCACAAAAGACGCAGCGCTGAGCTTTTCAACGTAAGGAAGGGCTCGAGCGTACTCTAATCTTTCGAATACTTTCACTGAGAAAAGTGCAGCCTGAATGGAGCTGATCCAACAAGCCACAAAAAGCACGACGAAAATCATGAGAATGCATTGGTTCGTCACAACATCGAGCCGACTGAACTTGGACGGTACAGCTTTCATATTTTGCATCAGTTTCGTGTCATTGCCGGCACCAACGACGACACCAATGATCCATTTCGTATTGCACAGTTTCATACCCCGCAGCAAAATGTTCTCGACATTGATCGGTACCTCTTCGACATCTGGCATAGGGCCACGCGGCGCACTGGTCGTTTGTGGAGTCTTCAAATACTGTTGCTGCTCGATAGCAGACGTTTTTGCTGCTGTGTTTGCAAAAGAAACACGAAGTACTCCATCAAAGTTATACAAGCGTTTGTTCGGTAGCTCACATCGAATTTCTGCGTCCAAAGCTGCGCCAAAATCTTGCACAGCAATTGGCATAATTTGATTCCATCTTATAGCGTGGCGTACCTTCAGGTTGGATTCACCATCGAGACTTGACGTCTCACACATGGCATCGGACTCATCATTGCTTGTGAAGAGCACCACGATGTCAGCCGGTATCTGACAGTTTTCGTCCACTTTAACAATATGGCCGACCTGTAGACTTTTCCAATATATCGACTGGAAAGTCTGCGTTCCTCCAGATACACTTTGATTGCTGGAAGAGTTCGATTTTTGGTGCTGGCCAACTCCAGTGCCTGTCACGATCGGTGGAGTAGAATCCACTTTTCCAGTGGACGGATCTCGGTGTCTGTCTTCCACAGTCGCACCCAGAGCTTTGACCAGTTGGTGGTTCACGATGTCGTCCTGCCGATGTCGCAGTCGATCCTCAAGCCCTTCCTTGACCATAGTAGCGAACAGCACGATCATGAGCGGCCCGACGGTCGAGTATTCGTTCGTGGGCGACAGAGTGGTGCACAGTTGCAGCAACGAAATGACGAGAAAGTAGAAATTGGCGATGCGTCGGAATTGCTCAAAGAGCGACTTGGGCAGGAAGTTGACCAGCGTATACTTGGACGTGCGCACCAGATTGCTGTAATAATGAGGGCCATCCAGCTTCTTCTCCATGTACGACGCGTACTCAAGCGTGCGAGTTACGTCGTTCACAAACAGCACGCGGTTCTTGCGGCGCGCGAGCCAGCTGCTCTCGCTCATCTCACAGATCTCATCTCCTGGGGCACTGCGCACGCGATTCCAGCCGAAAAGCCGCGCCATTAGGCCATAGCGGCCGCGCTGCGAGAGCTGATGCTGCAAATGGTTCGGGTTGTGGTGCGAATCGTGCGGCAGAGTGCGGCTGGCCATGGGGCCCGGAAGGTCCAGACGCGTGAAGTGCGGAGGGAGCGCAATCGTGTCCGCCTGATGCTGCCGCCTGCTGCTGTCTGATATACCGGAGGCGCATGCGCAGACGACGGACTGGCAGTCGTTTCAGCTCTTCCATGATCTTTTTTTATAATGCGCGCAATTCCACCCAAGGGAAACGCTCCAGCGCTGCCTCTCATTGGCTGAAAATGATTTGTCCGGATAATGCGGATCAGTGAACTTAAAATTATACGATGGTATACCCGTAAACAATTGCATGGATGACTTGATTACGTAGCCCAGCTCGCCCCAGAGAAGCAGACGAGTGTAATGGGTGCTGGGGGAACGCCGCTGCTGTCTGCAAGCAGCGCTGAGCAGCGCGGAGACGCATTCATGGCGCTCGATGTAAATCATGCGCTCGTGCGGCGGTTTAATGCGCATCGGTGGGCCTGGTTTAAATCTGTAGCTGCTCAGTGACAACGCAGTTCTAATCAATCTGCTTTGCTTTGTGCTCCCAGCACGTTCACGTGGATGACGGCGCGAAGGCTTCAACGCCGATACAGAGGCGTGTACAAGAAAGATTCGTTCATAATGCAGCTTGTAACGTGGATCGTCGTCATATACACGCTGGCTGTGCTGGCAGTCCTGGCGTTCGGCACAGATGGTACGATCTCCGCGCGATATTTCGTCTGATGCCCTTGGTCTCATCGCGTGTAAATGGATGGATAGATCAGAACGACAACGCCAGTACATCAAATAGCGCGTTCTACATGGTCATCATCTTCGCTGGCGTCTATGTGTTTGTCCAGGTTGCGATGGTTGTTCGATGGGTCATTTACTGGGTCATTGTGGCCGAAATGCTCACGTACGCAGTCACGAGCAACATTTATGCATTATTTTGGTTGGATTCAAGCGTGAACGACACGCAAGTCGCACAGCGCAACTCCATTATTATCGCACTCGTCATCGTGGAGATGCTCACGGTTCTCGTGGCTTACTTCTTGTACTACCTGTACCCGGGATTCGTGGTCAAGAACGTTGTCGACGCCATGCGCTGGTGGTCTGTGCGTCCAGGGCGGCGAAACAATACGCTCACGTATCAATCAAGTCCGATCCTGCGCACCAAGAAGCGGAATCTCATTAAGTACTCTGGTGGCTTGAATGCTGACGGACAGCCGCACGGGTACGGGATGTGGACAGACACGTCCTACCACGGCGAGCGCCTCACTGGTCAATGGGAAAATGGCATTCCAATTGGTCCATTCCGCAGCTTTGAACACGGCAGCGGCTATTCGTTTGTGAATCTACGCATCGGTTTCTCCCACAATCGTGGAGAGACGACATCGGACGCGGTGGATTTCTTCCCGCATCATGCTCAAGCTGGATTGCATTGGGGCGTGGCATCTGTGGAGTGTTCAGTCTCGGGAGGCTTCTTTCGATTTCTTCCGTCTGTGAGTCATATCACGACTTTCAATGATCCAGCTTTGAAAAGTGCGTCGGACATTTTGCCCATCTTGCGAACGCCAGCGGACGACGTGGTTTTTAGCTACAAACACGAAAATGCCAGCAAGAAAGCGACCAAACATCAGTTTTTTCGGGAAGCTTCCTGTCCAGTGCTTGACTCCTCACAGACCAGCATAGTTGACAAGGAAGCACTCGTGTTCTTGCATGGTTATAACTCCTCGCTTGATCACGGGATGAATCGACTTGCACAGCTCCTAGCGCTTGGAGATTTTCCATCGTACATTCATCCGTATGTTTTCAGCTGGCCGAGTGGAGGGACATTGGCATATTTCCAAGGTATGTTGTTCGTGGTGGTTGTCGTAAAAACGTACATGCTCAGACAAAAACACGTGCATACAGCGAAGTCGGTTGGATCTGAAAGTGAACAGACTTCACGCGACTTCGAACAGTTTCTGACGAGTCTTGCTGATGCTGGCTACACGCGCGTCAATATCATTGCACATTCAATGGGCGCGCGAGTCTATTTCAATGTACTCCAACGAGGCTTGCTAAGCGACGTATTCATTGTACGTACCAATCCGTGGCCGGACGATGTTCTTGCGCTAACGCTATTGTTGCAGCCAGTAGGGTCAAGTGCAAACATGGCAAATGGCAAAGCAAGACTCCACCTCTCGACACTTACATTCGCCAATCCGGATTATTCACGCGACGATTTTGTGAGATATGGAGGTGGATACGATCTGTCTGCCCGTTTTTGCAAGCATATCACTCTGTACGCAGACAGCATGGACGGTGCGCTGTTTTATTCCGAGATTGTTTCCAAGAAGCAGGTATGCGGACCATTGGCGTATTCGCTGGGGAGACGAGGATACATGATGCACCGCGACGAACCGAGCGATCATGAGAACGAAGACTTATTTCTTATGGAAGTCACCGCATCGCAATCTATCGCGATGGATTCTGCTGTTGTGTTGGTGAATCAGCAACGCACATTTGCAGGCGTCACGTCTTTCGCATATAATAACGATCCTGAGCAGTTCGAAGAGCCAGGCGAGTTTAGTGCTCATGAGCAGCTACAAGAATACCTGGACATGGATGTGATTGATACGACCTGGATGGATAACAACGTTCATGCTATTCGTCATAACTATTTCAATCTCAATCCTACGATTGTAAGTACAACGCTGTGAGGAATCTCCAACCACTAGAAAGCTATCTAATCACTTAGTTCGGTGGATTTTTTTGTATGTTAGGTCGAAGATTTGCGCCATCTAATTGTTGGAAAAAAACGAGCAGGTCTTCGGCCATCTCTGCTTAAAACCATGGCCGCGGAAAATGTATACATTTTCCTGGTCGCTCCATCACACGTGAAAAATAAGTGAGGCAAAGAATTACAAAACTGATAATTGCAATTATTGCACACAACAATCCCGTGAAGTATATTTCTACAAAAGAAATTGCACCTGGCTCGCGTCTTCGCGTGTCAACCGCAAAACTTTCTTCTCTTTCTGTTCTCCAAACGGTGATTTTTCTGCAAGCGTCAAAAACTGAAAACGGCACGTTTGAATCACCTGCTTGAGATCAGCACTCGCACCGCCACTTGAAGACGGTGCACTGGCGATAGATTTAAGCAATTCCAGCTTGTGCTCCTTCAAGCATGATTGTTGCATTTTCAGCATACCCCCAAAGAGGCCAGCGTTCCCACTGTTCCACCAGCGTACGCTTCCTTCGCGTGCAGCATAGGACACAAGCATATGACCATCAATTTGTCTAAATGCAACAGCTGAAATTGCCGCAGTGTGCCCGTCCAAAACTCGCCATTTCGTTGCAGTCCGTAAATCATAAATAAATATCACTGCTTCCATCGTTCCGATCGCCAATCGCTGAGTTTCTTTGTGGAAATCTACCATTGGAAAACGTCGAACCAAATTATGCAAACATCGTGTGCTCAGTTCAAGGCATCGCTTGCGCCGTTCGGGCTTCGTTGGATCTAAGCAGCACATAATGGTATCCACAACCGCTGGAAGATGCCGGTACATCAGCAAATAGTGTGCATTGATCAATTCCGTGAGATAGAGCAGAACGCACTCTCGAAAAGCGTGCGAGCGTTCAGCATTGTGCATTTCCTGCTGAAGTAATGTCAGCACAAAGGCTGTCTCGCATGCCCCAAGTTCAACCAGAAGGCTTAATGCGGCATTGCTTCCTCCGTTGGCCAACACTCGTGCATTGCTTCCGAATTGAGGACTCCCATCGCTGTTAGGGTTTCGTTGTTTTTCCCGCATATCAATCAAAAGAAGTTGACATATTAACGACGATAGGTCAACCAAGTGTGGTCGGAATAACATCAGTCCTTTAGTCAATAATTCCGCGGACACCGACGCGACAAATTGAGCATTCGCTTTTAGAAGGAACACTAAAACATCGCACACTTCACGTGCACCAGCAGGCGATATTTCTCCCGGGTAACATGTTCCAATCATGCTTAGCAAAATTACAAGGGAGCCAAGTCGAGACACAACCAAAGGAAAATCTAGTCCACCAGACGTGGCAGAACCACTAAATTTGCAGCCAGTTTCCATCTCAAGACGCACCAATTCACAGTGAAGCTTTGTGGAATATTCAGCTGTTAAGGCACTTCGCAGCGTTGGTTCGAGGCGCTTAATCACTCCACTCAGCAAAGTTCGGGCTGCAAGCTGAGTATAATCACATGAGTGAAATCCAAATCTTGCTAAAAATTCAAGGGCTGGTTCACGAAAAAGTGGTACATAATCCGGAAGGACAACTGAGTGTTGTGTTATCAGTTGACTCCAAAGTACATGAAACTCTTCTTTGTTTCGAGGAGAAGTTGGAAGGATGAGGGCACTGATTCTTCCTTTTTCATCATCGATTGTCATACCTCTGCTGTTTAATTTTGAGTACTTGTGTTCCATTAAATTCATTGAAAGGGATATGATACCAAGCGCCAACGTCGCAGAAAGAGCTGACGAATGCTGCCAATTTCGAGCAAAAAAATTTGGTCTGCTTCGCGTTGTAGACGTCAATGAATTTGGAGATTGTATTTTTTCAACTGATTTCCATGGAAGAGGAACAGTGAGTGCGCCAGAGACGGGGTCTCGCAGTGCACATGAGTATAGCATTTGAGGTGTATCTAAACCGAGAAGCTCACGACAGGCTCGGTCAATTTCACTGGTCGCACCCCAAGATAGAAGAAAAGATAGCAGAAGAAGCTCAATTGATCCAATAGCATATGGAGAAGCAACAGATCCTGCTTCATAACTGTCCAGCGAAGTGTTTCCAATTGTTGTCAGAGCATAAAAGTAAACTCTCCACGACTGCTTGATATATTCGGCACTTTTCATCACATTATAATTGAGTAAATGAAGAACAAAACCACCAATAGCAAAACTGTCACAATCCACGGATAGATTTGAGCTACTTTGGGTCACAGCACCATCCTGCACTGGATTTCCACCATCATAAATCATAGCAGTGGGAAGGGACCGTTCCAATATCCCAGTATCAATGTTCCATACATGAAGCATACGATCTTCACATTCAACGTACAACAATCCCCGTTCAAGATGCCAATCTAATCGACATATCACATCATTGTGATCACACAGCTCCAATATGCATTCCCATTCAATTCCACAATGCCCTTTTGAGGTGGAGCCAGCAAACAATCCTCGTCCATTCGGATTTTGACTATACAATGGAGCGTATACAGCCACCTTGTTGTCGATACCAATGGTTGCCACAAAACGTTCAGGGAAAGTTGTACTGTGTGAGTCTCGAGTGGGAGGGGATATCGAAATATCTTTGATAGCTCCACGATGTTTCCGGAATTGCTGCAAAATGATTGCTTCACAGTGAAACGTCGCATCGAATGGACGCAGGGTCAACTCAATCACCTTCAGTATTCCGTCTTGGCCCCCACTAAATACCATGAAATGAACATTGGTAGAATATACTTCCGATTTGTGGGACAACGACGCTCTTTGCTTTGGACTTGATGGAGCAGAGAGTGATTGCGGGATATTAAAGTTCATATGATCGCCACCAATGATACTCATATGACGACTGGAATGACTTCGCTTTTGAAATGCAGTTGGTTGGAACCTCGAGCGATAGAACGGGTTTTTATCGCTTGCTAAGCTAGAATCATCGACCGAGCTCGTGTTATTTGCTGCCTTTCCTTTTCTTATTCCACTTGCAGTTGTTTGAAGCATCGAAAATGAATACGACGAATCATTTGAGTAAGGTGCAGCAACCCAGGAGCAGTGCGCAATAGCTGTAACCTTGCCATGATGACACGAAATTCGAACTTCGGCAACATCATTTGTTTCCATAAATGGCATTTGCATGTTTCCAAGTAGACCAAACTCAATATCCCCATCAGAAAAACCTTTTGCAAATAATGGAACATCCATCAGGTGTCGAGCCATAGACGCAGAGATGTCTTCAATAGCTCGAGTTGGCATAGTCGATGTAATATGTGGAGGTGGTCGCAACGCAATCGGACCCAACGCTGATGACAAAGCATTCGATGCTATAGGAGTCGTACTCGGGGCACTAAAACCAGTTAGTGAAGGCTTTGAACTACTACCTAATAATCGGTTCAACGGTTCACGACGCTTTCTTCGATACACTCGATTGGTAGATCGGTCATATGCACTGCTTGAGCTTATATCTCGGCCAAGCATAATATGCGACACACAAACCTCTCGACGTGCTTCTTCCCGGAATTCGTTTTCCTTTCTCGATAATTGGATATCTCCAAACCCCTCAGCCAGAGAGTGGAATTTAACTCGATCATACACGTGCACAGGAAGGGTGGTAGACTTTGACATTCGTGGAGGTGACGAAAATTGAGACGATGGCAATGTCCAGCAACCAAAACTACCACGACTGCACATATGAAATAGACGGAAGCTGGATGAAGCAGCGTCGGAAGATTTAGCGTATCCTGGAGTCGGCAACGGCATCGCGCGAGTGGTAAATCCTGCGGTCGTGCTATTGGATTGCCAAGGCCGAAGATTCGATATCTTGTGTTCTGCTTCCGAAGAACAACACTCACATTGTTTCATGAATGCTACAAAATTACCATGCTCAATTATTGCGAGATTCTTGTGATTGCTTCTTGGTACAAATTGATCCTGATCCTTCGTAAAAATGAACAGTTTACCACCACTTGTCATTGAACTTCCGCAAGTTGGAAACTGAATAACATGACCAGTATTGGTCCACAAAACGAGCTGATTGTCTGCCAAGAAAGCGCCATTATCCCAAAATATATCTGGCATAGTGCTCTCACCGACTGCGCTTGAGGAGGACCCTAATAGAGACGAAGGTGGTATACGACAGCTTCCAACACGCACGCGTGTCTTTGATTTAGATGGTTGTTTGGATCCACTTCCTGATGAACCGATCTTGCAAAGCCATTTGCGCTTCAAAACTACCCACTTTGTTTTCCAGATAAACAGGACGAGTGACGAATCTGGGGATACGTGAAGAGCCGAAGGAAAGTAACTTTCTTTGATAGATCGCATTAGAGCCGTCTGAGGATTCATGTTGTCTACATCCTTAAGAGAAGTGCTTTGCGAGCACGTGATATCGTCCGCATCGTCAGCCCACGAAATAACCCAGCAACTTTCTTGTATCCATTGGAATCCTCCAAATTGACTCGGTCCTGTACCATTACCCGTATATGACGGCACCCCAGTTCCATTACGTGGTTTTGCCCATAAAAAGCACTTCACAAGTCCTTCTGATCCCAAAGAAAGCACCAATGAGTCCCACACATATGTTGCATTTGACGTTGCTACGGGCGACTTGTAATTGTTGAATGCGCTGGAATTTGTACTTGATTGCAAAGAAATCAGCGAAGATGGCGATGAGACCGATGAATCTCCTTGGGGATCCACGGTGCGAATGCTGTTACAATTTCCTCCATTCTGCTTGCCAACGGTGCTTTGACTAGTCACACGAAAGGTTGGTACTTTCAGCTCGCCGACAGCAATGCTTCGTCGTACTTGTTCTTGTGCAGTGTCCATACAGTAGAGCAAGGTCATTTTTAACGTATCAAGCACCATCATCCGAGATTCTTGGCTGTACACCATTGCATAATGATTGTTGCAAAACATCTCCATTCCTTTAATTGGTGCGAGCTGCTTCGCCAAAGAGGCATTTCCATACGAGCAGTGACCATTTGGCAGTTGCCATCGCGCAATTGCTCCGTCACGCGTTATCGATATCAGCATGCTCTGCCCCCATTCGTCAATTCCGCTCACAATGCTCTGCACCGATGACGGTCCTCTAGTCCCAATGGACGACTCAAACAGTAGCATATTCACCTGCACTACCGCATCTTGCTCAAACGACCAGTAGAAAATCGCACCGTCAATCGTGCCTGCAAACACGCAGATTTGATACGTTTCTGCTTCGTCCTCATCTTCATCGGAGTCTTCGTCATCAGAAAGTAGTAACCGGAGTCCAGTGTTTTTGACTGAAGCCCGATTACTCGCATTAGTACTCGCTGGAATTCTAGCCGATCCTGTGCTGCCTGTGCTACGCCGTCGATGTGCTGTACTCGAGTTCTGGCTTGGCTGGGACATAGGCAAGTAGAGTACATGCAAGCACGAAACTTCGATCTGCGGCACGCCTTCCCAGATCACGATCGGCACGACAACTTCTTCCTCCGCGCCGACCAAAGTCTCAACGCCATCTGTAGTCGCGTTGCTTTGTTGTGCAGTCGACGTGACAGGCTGGTTCTTTTTGCCCGTTGTGGGCGAAGTCGACCAGCTCATGTAGCTGCTCTGCTGTCACTCAATCGGCTCTCTCTCACTGGAAACTCCACTCACGAGAGTATTTTCTTCGATCCTCGACTGCAGAGATGATTACGGATCCGGTGCTGTATCGGTAGTCGAGGAACACGTCGTTCTTCCCCTCCCCCGCACTCAGTGATCGAGAGACTGGAGCTTCCGATGCCGACGCCGCCGTTGTTGGGATACGCAAAGGAAAAAAACGGACATCTAGTGTACTCTGACACACTACATTAAGTTCGATTTAAGTCGCCTCAAGCAACACACGCGCAACATGCGCCGTGGCTACAGTATCTTTCCATCAGACCGGAATGGCGCCATGACTCATTCATGGAAGCCGCAGTCGATGGCGACGACGTCTTCAGTGGGCGCAGGTTCTCTATTCTCTATGACCATAACGGCGTGCGCCTATAAAATGGATAGTTTGACTCACCAGACTCATTTGTTCTTGACGTGCGAAGGCGCGACCAAGAAGATGTACACATTCTCGGCCGCAGTTGTCTGCAGCAAACCCGGACGCAAACGCGCGCGCTTCTTGCTGACGACCAAGTGGCGAAGATCGTCAACCTGTGCGCCAAATCCGTGAATACCGTTAGCCAGATACCAGAGCAGACAAAGCATACGCGATCTATCTGCGTCACGTACCACCGTGGGGTTCAGATTGAAGTAGTTGTGGCGAATGGCGTGCACATTGTTGTCCATCCAGGTGGTGTCGATCACGTCCATATCCAGATATTGTCGTGGCGCCTCCTGTTCACCAGCGCCAGACCGGCCATTAGGCAGATCGCGGTTGTATGCGAACGAAGTGACGCCCGGGAAGTGACCCTGCTGGTTCACCAAGGCCACAGCAAGATCCATATCCAGAAGACCAGAAGCGTTTCGGTCCTGCCATTGACGGAAGGCAGCAGCTGATCCTTCAGACAAATCGTCCTCGGAGCCGTCGCGATGCATCATGTAGCCGCGTTTGCCCAGCGAGTAGTTGAGCGACCCGCACAGGCTCTTCTTAGACAGGAACTCCAGGTAGTACAGCGCGCCGTCCATGTTATCTGCGTAGAGCGTGATATGGTTACAGAAGCGGCGCGAGAGATCGTATCCGCCTCCGTATTTGACGAAATCGTCGCGTGAGTAGTCCGGATTCGCGAACGTGAGTGTCGAGAGCCGCATCTTCTTGGGGCCATGCTCGTTCGGGTGCCCCGAGGCAGGCTCACCTGCTTTCTGCAAGACCAAGAACACGACCGACGTGAGAACATCAACAGCCAGGGACGAAGGATGAACGAGTCTTACCATGAGAATATCGTCCAGTGAGCCGCGATTGAGCGAGTTAAAGTAGATCCGCGCGCCCATGGAGTGCGCAATGATGTTGATGGACGTGTATCTGGCATCTGCGAGACTGCGCAAGAACGCATCGAAGTCGTCGGCTGTGCGCTCGCTCTCGCTTCCCACGGATTTGGCTGTTTTGTCAGCGTAAAAAGATAGGATGGTGAGATGATGAGTCAGAGCGCATCCCCCGATTAACACGAGCCACTCACCTTGGAAGTAGGCCAACACTCCACCGCTGGGCCAACTGAAGACAAACGGGTGGATGTGCGACGGGAAATCCCCAAGCGCCAAGAGCTGAGCTAGTCGGTTCAAGCCGTAATCAAGCGAGCAGTTGTAGCCATGCAGCAGAATCAAAGCCTCTTTGCCAGTATCTAGCGATGGGGACGACAGATTCAGCGTCGGGGTCGAGCTTTCACGGAAAATCTGGCGCTTGGTTCTTAGACTGAGTTGTCTCGACTCCTTTTCCGCCTTGTGGGTGAACACAACGTTGTCGGATGGCGTGCGAAGATACGGAAGCACTTCTGCTGCGTTTTGAGGAGCATCTGACGAGTTGAACGGCGTGACGTGTGTCACAGTCGGCAGGAACGTGAAGAACCCACCAGAGACCGAACATTCCACTGTCGCGACGCCCCAGTGAAGGCCATCCTTAGAGTGCTTGGGCCAGAACCAGATACCGTTTGATTTCGGCTCTGCGCGATTGTGGCAGAATCCAATACGGAGATTCACGAACGAGTACCCGCTACCGTGTTCGAAGCTCCGGAATGGGCCAATTGGAATACCGTTCTCCCATTGCCCAGTGAGCCGCTCACCATGGTAGGCAGTATCACTCCACATGCCATATCCGTGTGGCTGACCTTCAGAATTCACGCCGCCACAGTATTTGACTGTATTGCGCTCGGTGGTATAAAAGCGAGCATTTGAGCGATAGGTAAACGTGTTGGTCTGATTGCCGGGCTTGATGCTCCACCACTTCGAGACGTTTAGTATGTCCTTCTTCACGAGCCACGGGTACGTGAAGTGCGTAAACAGGTACACAGCGATCGTGAGGGCCTCGACAACAATCAGTCCCACCATGATCCAGTGACGGCGCGTGGATTCAGCTGATGTGATCTCGTCACCGTGGGCGTAAAACAGAGCGTGGATGTTTCCTGTAGCCAGGTAGGTCAACAGCTCCGCTACAATGACCCAGTATAGTAGCCATCGAACGATCAATGCCACGCGGACAAGGATGTAGACTACGAAGAAAGTGATGGCCATGTAGAACGCCGCATTCGAAGCCGACGTTTTCTGGTCATCGGCCGCTATACAAATCGCATGAGAAAAACAAGAGTCAGGAGCCAATCACGGCAGGGCACGTCAGGGGAACGTACAGCTCGAGTCGATCGCGATGAAGCCGAGCACCACTAGTGCGTAGATGACCATGGCCCATGTCGCCAACTGCGTCCAGAAGGAGTACTAAAGCCATCCCACGATCATGGCACAAGGTCTCAGATTTCCACGTATTTCTCAGCGCGTCGCCCGTCTGCCTACCTTGGTATACACGCCTCGGTAGCGTCGCTGGAGACGACGGCCAGTCATGAACGCGAAGGCCCTGCACACCCATCACGAGGGCTCAGGATTCTTAGCTCCAGACAGGACGGAGAAGCTCACGTACCTCTCGACTTTGAACTGTTCCATGATGGACTCGGTTTCGTGAATGTCCTATATAAAGCCCGAAGATAAAGGAAGAAGGAAGGAAAGAAAGAATCAGCATCGGGCGCGAGTGGCGGACGTGATCCCACTATGCAGCAAGCTCAAGCCCAGTTGGCAGGCAGGAGGCTGAGAGCTCGTACCATGAGTCGTGCTCGCAGCGCTGGCTGCGCGCTCATGCCGCTTGCGAAGCGGGTGGAACTAAGCGAACAAGACTCGCTTGATCTGATTCTGTCGAATCAAATCCGATTGTTCCGCGAAGCGCGCGCGAGGTGGCGATCCAGTTGCAGATCGATCGGGTGGTGGCTCCAGACCCAGACCAGTTGCATACACTACTCAGGGTGTAGGTCGGGGGCGATCGCTTTAGACAGGGTTTGCACGAAGAGCTACATTTTTTGAGGCGTTTCTTTTTGGAATGGTTACTCACGCGCCCGAGCCCGTTTTACGGTACACGTTCGTACCGTAAGTTGTCCAGCTTTGCAAGTTTGCGATTTTTGCCAGAAGACCCACGCAGAACGCAATGGAAGAGAATCAACCCAGCCAGGTGGAGCAGCAGAGCGAGATGCGACGCGCGACTGCGCAGCCGGAGCTGCATCTGCGCCACCACCCGCAGCACGATGAGGACGCCGAGGCGCTGCAGCAGGCACTACTGGCGTCGGAAGAGTACGTTTCACGCTGCTGCTGCTACTAGAGAGATCAGCGTTGACCTGCTTTCGCTTGCTTGTTCGTGCATAGACGTGACTACTTGGCCGAAATCCTCGCCGCAGAAGCGCAGCGCACAGGCGCAGGAAGAACAGAAGCGCAGCGCGAAGAAGAGCCCCGTGACGACGTGACCACGGCCACTGAGGGCGCAGTCGCCACCGCGGATGCTACGCCAGACGGCTCCTCGTCCTTTACGCAGGCGACGCCGCAGCTTTCCGACGTGGACGACGACGACCTTTTGGCGCTGGATGTTCTCGGTGAACAGATCGAGCGATCGGTGGTCGTGGGGCGTGGAGGCGGCGACTCGCGCAACGGGGACGAGAGCGACGAAGATGAAGAAGAGGATCGTAAGTACCCACCGCTTTGCTCTCGCAGCATGGGTTTATGTGCGCGACGAGGACATGTCGCCTGCTCGCAAGAACGTCCTGGCCGGGTTCTAACGCTGGCTGCTTGCTTTCTTTCTGTTGCGCCTTTCTCCTCTGCGCTGTTGTAGCAAATCAGCATCACAAGCTGCTGAATTTTGCTGAGCACGTTCTGCTCGATATCCTGCGGTTCCTGGACGAAGACTCGGTCGGCAGCATCATCTGTTCGTGCAAGCGGCTGCAGCATGTTGGACTCTCGGACGCGCTCTTTGAAAGCATCTGCCGGCGCATCTTCCCCGTCCAATGTCCTAGAGTAGCTGCAGCTGTGGCAGCTGACCGCTTCTCGCTGCGCAAATTCCGTACATGGTTTGATATGTTCCTCGAACGCCCTCGCGTGCGGCACAATGGTTTCTATTGGCTGCGCTTCTCGTACTACAAGAAGCCCGAGCTCAACATGTGGAGCGAAATCCCGCCGGGCACGATCCTGCAGGTGATCTACTACCGCTATTTCTCCTTCCAGCGCGACGGCACGGTGCTCTACGGCATGCTGTTCAAGCCGCCGCATCAGGCCGCGGCAGAACTGCTGGCTCAGAAGAAAGACATCTATCGCGGCCGCTACCGCGTGGAGAGGGATGAGGTGTTTGTGAGTGTGCCCACAAACCACTCTGTGGTGGAGTTCCGCTTCCGGTTGAGTCATCGTGATCGTGGAAAGAACGTCAAGCTGATCCTCGATGAGCACTACCAATTCTCGGAACCAGACCGAACGGGATGGGTTGAGCATTTTGACACCTTCCAGGAGGAATTCCAGTTCTATCGGTCCTGGAATTTGTAAAAGCTGCAAGACCAGGTGAGTGGCTGCGCAGGTACTGTAGGTAGCGAGCGATCCATAGTTGCACCTGCAGAACGCGCAATCGTAGAGCTTTGTACATTTGCATGATTCGCAAAGGCGCTGAACATCATCGAACAAGCAGCCTGATTGGAGTTTCTGAATCTATTTCTCATAGTCAGCGTATTTCCGTCTGCTCATGCACCAGGAATAGAGCGCATGAGATCGTGTGCTGCTTTGCTGCTTTGTTTGAGATTCAAAGCAAGACAAGATCATCTCACATAAACAATCTTCAAGCTCAAGACACAAGAGACCGAATACACTCATCATGGCGCCCATTGTGACCACGAGAAGCAACACTGACAGCAACGACAACAACACAGAGAGCAACAATCGTCCATCCGCACGCGCTTCGACCGTGTCGCGAGAGAGCAGCGGCACCGGAGTCAAGACGAAGGTTTTAACGACGGAGAAAAAAGAGCCTGCGGGACCCGAGCGAACGACCAAGCCTTCGTCTGCATCTTCGTCAACTTCGTCCAGTCGCGTACTGAAAGCCGTACTTAGCAAATCGTCAAGAGAGAATCAGACTAAACCGACTCCAGCACGAAAGGACGTCAAGACTCCTCCATCGTCTGCTGGTGCTCCAGCCAATACGGAGGAAAAAGCAGTGAAGGTGCATCCGATGCCGTCGGCACAGCTAACCAAGCACAAGCAAGCGGCAGTGTTCACGTCTGGCAAGAAGAAGCACAAAAGGTGGGTCTAGTTTAGGAGGATTGCAATGTCGGTAGCCTGATATCTGTTTCTTATCGCGATAGTAACTTTGGGAGCGCTTACGACTCGGGTTCCATTCCCTGCCGCATCAACCATGGGAGCATCAAGAATGCGTTGCACTGGACCAAAGCACCTGAGTGTACGTCTCACTGAATTGGCTCCAGTTATCCATGTCTAACGCACGTTCTGTCTTCAAGCGCTGGACTTCAACCCTCTGCTCGTCACCTGCGTCGAGGGCTTTCAAGAAATCGAGCACCCGTTCGTGTTCCTCGCTCGCGCCATGTTCCGAGACCTCATGAAGCTGGACGACGCCAGCGAGAAAGTACTTCCGCTGCTGCCGCAGATTATCCCTCCGCTTCGCACGGCTCTCATGTCGAAGGACGATGACATCTTCGTCATGGCGCTGGATGCCACACGCATCCTGTCGGACGCAGTTGAAGCCGAGATGAATGTGTACCTACCCAAGCTTACACAGCAGATCCACCGCCGACTGCTCACCAAGCAGCTGCGTGGGTCTGTGGAGGAAACGCTAGCCACGCTGGAGCGGAACGGCGGCCGGGAGGCGCTGACCATCATTCGCTCCAAGATCCCGACGTACACGTCCGTTAACTGATGAGTTCCATTAGGATAGTCGCACGTGATCAATTAATGCAACACATCCCTGTCTCTCAAGTTCAAGCTTTCGGTCATCCAGATGCTTACATCTGCGACTATTTAATGAGCTCTTGAGGCAAGGAATGCCGATTGGAGCTCAATAATCACGATAATGGAGACACCTGATGATACAGTCTAAGCCTCAGCTGATTGATACTAAGTACGTATTAATTGTCCATCCACCAGTAGTAATAAAATGAAATTGAGTGAGAATGCTCGTGCCAAGTGCTGATAAATGCATTGGACTTTGTGAAGTTCCGTTGGCAGCAAAGACGCGCATCCCTGCATGACCCTCTGACTGACGAATAGCTGCGATCTTCGCGGCTGAAGCCTTTCAATTTCGAATCTTCGTTTAGGGGCATAGTCGGTTAAAAAAACTATAATAGTCGGCTACAATTAGCCAGGTCGAAGCTAGTCGACTAGCTTCGCAGGCGGTTCGATGCTCAACAGCAAGAAGCATCAATGGTGTATTGGGGCGGCGTGCTGGTGACGGTGACAGCCGCAGGGTACCTGCTGGGCCGGAAGGAGCTGCCCAAGCTGGCACACTTCGCAGGGAACGTCAGCGGACGCTCTGTGGGCGCGATCATCCGTGCCAAGAAGGAGTTCTTCGACGCCACGAAGGACAACGAGATCGTCAAGGTGGGTGCCAAAGACTCTTGATCGTGAACGGTGGCAGCCTCATTCGTTTGCTGCCGTGATCCAGCTGCAACGAGAGTTCCAGAAGGGCATTCAAGAGCTCAATGAGATTCGATCGGAGCTGACCAACGTTGGCAGCATGGCGCGGCCGTTGCAGCCGACCTCCACGGCTGCCAACATGGCCAGTGCCGAGCCCACAAACGCAGCAGCAGCAGCCGCCGCAGGATCCTCCATGGCGACATCAGCCCACGCGACCCACCAGGCTTCATCAGTGACGTCGACTGCGCGTGCACTAGTGCGACCAGACTTTGCCGCATTGACAGGTACATGCTGGTTGGCGTTCTGTTGGGATGTCATGGTGCTCACTGCATTGCTTAACTACCTTCAGAACCCAATGTGAGCCGCAGTGAACACGCGAATTTGGCTGTGGCAGAGCTGAAACTGGCACAACAAGGCCGCTACTCACCTCGCATTGAGAGCCTCGAAGGAGGCGCCGACTACGTCGCGGCCAGCATCGTGGACACTTTGCTGCTCGAGAGGATCAAGCCCAACAAGAGCGATTGAATGAATGGATTGGGATTGATGGCTGCATTTGTCCGACCTTATCGCGGGCGTAAATAAAACATCGGCCTCTGCCCAGACCGTGGCATTTGAGCCGCTAATAAGTAGATCTCTAGGAAATGAACAGCCAGGACGCTGGCTTAGACGTGGCCGGTCGAGTCGTCCACCTTGGGCATCTGAAGCGTGGGCGTCGAGAGCTCCTCGAACTGCGGCCCGTCTTGCGGCTTGCCTGTCTCGATAGGCGCCGGCGCCAACGAGTACGTGATGAGACCAACGTAGAACAGCACGAGCGCCATCCAGTACCAGTTGTTCACCGACTCGTCGAAGAGCGCGTAGGAGAAGATGACCGTGAACACGGGGCCTGTGAGCAGGCTCAGATTGAACATGAGCGACTCGCCCCAGCGCAGGAACACCGACACGATCGTGTAGAACGTGAACAGCGTGAGCACATAGCCCGTCATGTAGCCGTACACATCACCAGTCCAGTCGACCTCTGAGAACGAGTTGTTCTCGAGGATCGCGACTTGGAAAATGGACACGATGGAGGCCCAAAGGCCGAGGAAGCCCAGCACCTCAATGTTCGAGTCCACGTTGCGCACCTTGACCACAGCCTGGATCATCACGTTGGACGTTGCGTAGAAGGCGGCGGCGATGACAGCGTACAGGTCGCCGCGCAGCTCGCGGCTCGTCGATGTGCCATTAGCCGACGACGTGTAGTCCGAGACGAAGATCACGACGCAGCCGCAGAATGCGATGAAAGCGCCCGTGTAGTGCTGCCACGAGTAGCGCGTGCCCAGGAAGACGTAGCACAGGATGGTCACAAACGGCACAGTCATGTTGAGCAGCAGGCCCAGCGTGGCGTAGTTGGCGAAGTTGAAGGCCTTGACAGCGAAGTAGTTGCCCTCGACGTCCACGAAGCCCAGGACGACGTAGTAGTACCACTTGATGCCGAGGAGCGGCTGCTTGCGGTAGTAGCGCACGGCCTGGTACACGATGGCCAGCAGGATGTACAGGAACGTGCTCTGTAGCGTGGGCACGCTGGCGTTGGCGCGCGTGAGGTACTTGGACAGGATGCCCGAAAGCACATTGAGCAGCATGATGCATTGGCCGAAGCCGAAGCACAGGAGCTGGAAGCGCACGCCGCTGGTCTCGCTCATGGTCGTTGGGGGGCAGAGCTGGAAGTGAACTCCTCGCAATCCTTGCGCATTCGATATCGAAGCGACGAAGATGCGTTCGTTCTTATATCCGTGTTCTTCTTTTATTGGGATATCGTGGATTTTGATTGGAGCAATGAAAAAAAGAAGACGAGAGATAAAAAGATCGCCAGCTGCTTTGAATGGCTCAGACGGACCATAATGGTACCGCTCCTAGCAAATCTGATATTTGGAAATGGTACCGTTCAGGCAAATCTCATTACCAGATTTATTGCGAGAAAGAATTCTCAAATATAGGTACCATTCACCCAGTAAATATCACATCAAATCACAGTACCTTGTTATGGTACAGATGAGAGCCGTCCAACGTGTATGTAAGGTAGTACTGTACGATAAAGTTCAGATTGACTGTGAATTCTGAACCGACCAAAAACATCAATGGCCATCCATCTCTCTTGTCTCTGCAGCTCCATCAGGTCAGAGCGTCAGATTGATGTGATGGAGATTATTAATTCATGCCATACAAGACCGCGACTCCACCAAGTCTAACTTCCCATGGCCTGGGTCGTCTGTTCATTATCCGATTTGAGTTGTGCATCACACAACCAAAACAACACAGGAAGCTGCAATGAAGACCCAAGTCATGTTCGCACTCGCTGCTCTCTTGATTGTTCAGACAGCTACCATTCAAGCCCAGCGCCAAGGACGTCAGCGGTCCAATGAGCAGTTTGGCAACATGCAGAGAGCTGGCCAGGCCGGAGGTCAATTTGCTGGACTCCAAGGTGGGCAGTTCAGCGGATTCCAGGGACAAGGCAATCAATTTGGTGGACTCGGCGGCTTGAATGACCAAGGCAGTCAATTTAGCCCACAAGGGTTTGGCGGACAATTCGGCAGTGGCCAAAACCGCCAATTTGGCGGTGAACAGTTTAGCGGCGCTCAAGGCGGCGGGCAAGGCGGAGTGGGAAACCAGGGCGCCTTTGGAGGCCAAGGAGGAATGGGCGCCTTTGGTGGCCAAGGCGGTGGAGGCCAGGGCGGCTTTGG
>JAADVW010000471.1:0-27176 GCA_023335875.1 Elongisporangium prolatum | reverse complement strand
CGTCCGGCCTGGCTCAAGAAGCAGGACTTCAACACTGTGCTGTTGCCGCGCATCCAGGATGCCATCTCGTTCCTCAAGACGGAGAAGCAAGTGGCGTCGGTTGCCAGTTATGGCTACTGCTGGGGCGCGTGGGTTGGTGCACGTCTCTCAGCGGTAGGTTTGCCTGAGTACAAGGGCCATGTGAGCTTCCATCCATCCTGGAGGGTGGAGAATGCGCTGCTTGGCGACGGTGCTGTAGAGAAGCTCGCTGAGACGCTCCTGGTGCCGCAGCTTCTCTGCTCTGCTGGTGATGACCCGGATTTCGTCCAGGCCAACGGTAGCGTGCACGAGATCTTATCCACCAACCCGAACACCTCCAAACTCAGCGATGTCGTCGATTTTCCGGACATGAACCACGGCTGGGTGAACCGCGGCGACATCTCGATTGACATAGTGAAGGGTGGCGTCATGAAGGCATGGCACGCGGCTGTCAAGTTCTTTGAGACCGTGAACCCGCCGCAGTAGAAGTTGTGCGGGACTTTGTGAATACAGCTTTTGTGCAGCTCCGTTGTCAAATCACCTCTCTTGTGTAGCCAACTGAGGAACCGCAGGAACTTCTTATGGAAAAGTAAGGAAGTCCATCACTCTCCCGGCCACTGGCATTCAGCATTTTACCTCTTGAGCATGAGTTACTGCCCCGTGACCCCTGTTCCTGCAGTCGCTGGCAAGGCTTCCGAGGCGCCATCACATTCAGGCAGACTTGTATCTACGTGGCCGGCCCGCCGACTTCCAAGGCCGGAATTCTTGCCTTCTCCAATCTCTTTGGCCCAAACAGCGGTCGAACGCAGCAGGATGCAGACGATCTCGATAGACGTGGCTACGTCGTCGTACTTGTGGACTTGGCCACAGGTCGATCTCAAAGACGTACCTGGACACATGGCGTAACTGGCTCAAAACTCAGGATTTCGATTCGGTGCTGCTGCCTCGCATCCGAGACGCCATAATCTACCTCAAGACCGAGGCACGCGTGACATCGATCGCCAGCTACGGCCATTGTTGGGGTGGATGGGCTGGTGTTCATTTGTCGACATTGGCCATCAAGGGCCACGCGAGCTTCCATCTGTCCTGGCAAGTGGAGAACATGCTACATGGGGAAGGCTCAGTAGACAAGCTAGCCAGGAGGATCATGGTGCCACAGCTCATGCTCTCTGCACGTGACGACTGCGACTTCCTCAAGGCCTACGGCAGCGTGCACCAGATCCTGGCAGGGAATCCCTTCATCACTGCACTTACCGACGTCATCGACTTCCCAGACATGAGTCATGGGTGGGTGATATCTCAGACGAAGCCGTCAAAATAGGCGTCGAGAAACAGCAGTCAAGTTCTTGGAGACTGTATATCCGCCGTATTGTAAGGCCAGAGAGATCCACTGCAATGGCCACATCCAGATTCTGATCCGCACCTAACAAGCAACATGTTAACGCCATCTTTGACCGGCAAACGGGGCATCTGTATTAACAGCACATCTTGACAACAACTCAAGCTCTCTATGCGACGTCCAGTGCACGCATGTGTCTCGTAAGGGAGGACAGATGCAGACGATGGACTGCGCCGCCTTGCCCTTCGCCATGATTGCAAAAGCAGAGCTCCCCACGTTGCCCAGTGTCGGCATGGCTTCAAAGGATCTAAAGATCGTAGTTGAGGACCGGTTCGGACCAGCTCCACCCGAACCAGCTGGCACGAGGAAAAATCAGTCGTTTATGCCATTAGAGAGGGTTTATTCACTTCACCAGGAATTGTCCCGCGGTCGTCGTTGTTTTACCTGCCAAAACGCATGTCTAACATCATTGGCGGCTAGGGATTACATGTTCAGGGCTAGGGGAGCAGCCATGGAAAAAGGTTGCGCGTTGAGGTGGAGAGCGTGGATTGGTTAAATACATGTCAACCTCAGATCCTTCTGAGGTTTTTCCTTTCTTTTTTTCCAGCGTCAAAACTGGCACTTTTGGCAAATAGGCACTCTGCTCTGACCTGCAATTATACGTAACATGTGAAAAAGAATTCACATGGTACATCCATACCGCATATTTATGTATACCTGAAATACACTGTATAAATCAATACCCTCTGATACGCAGGGCAAAACAGAGGGCGAGGCGTTTTCTGTGTGTTGGCTCGCACTCTCGTTTTAGTTGCGCCATCGGATTTGAGAGGTTCAGGCGTAGAAATCGGCTGGGTTGTGTGCCCTGACGCTCCAAAAGATAAGGACTGACCGCCTAGACGACAGAGGCGAGCGAGACGGATGCTGAGCGACGACGGCACGCGCAGCGCCCACAGCGGCGGCGGCGAAGGCCGTGACCAACCGAGACGAGCTGTGGCCTTGAGTGCGCACACGCAGGATCATCGAAACCAGGTGCAGAGGACGGCGGCTTTGATGGACGATCCGGTGGCGCAGCAGGAGGCCATGAAGAGTCAGACATGCGTCGAGTTCCTGCACATCATGAAAGAGTTCTCAGAGTCGTCCTGCAACGCCAGCGAGACGGTGCAACGCGTGGATTCGCTCGTGCACCAGGACGAGCACCTACTGCGCCTATTCCCGCTGAGCAAGGAGCAAGACGGCGGCAAGCAGATCCGCCAGGATCGCGATGAGCAGGAGCCCGACGACGAAGAGTGCAAGAGCACAGATGAAGACAACAGTATGAATGGAGACGAAGACGAAGAAGCGGAATCAATGGACGTGGACTCGGAAGCGCGGAACGAAGTTAGGAATAGCGATAAACGACTGCAGCAGGACAGCAAGAACGACTCGGCCATGGACGACACCCAAGATGAGCTGGACCGATGGATCGAGCTGGATCTGGAGTTCGATCACCAAATGGATGTCTTTGATTTTAATTTGGACCAAGGCAGCACCTCCGGCGCGACGGCACCAGAGCTCACGGCGCAATCTGTATTCGGCAAGCACGCAGCCGTTAATGGTACCAGCGTGCTGGCAGATTCCAACGGCATGCACGAGGCAGGAAAATACCTTGCGACTACAGGCAGTAGCAATCCGACGGCTGCCAACGCTCTGGGCGTTACGATCCGCTCGAGCCTGCCAGCATCGTCTTTTGACAAGAAATCCATGACGGCCGCTCTGTTCGAGTACGACGACGAGGACGATGAAGAGAGCATTGCGGCCAGATCTCCACTTCTGAAATCACGCGCTGTGCTGGAACGACAGCTTTCAGCGGTAGAGCGGGAGGACGAGACGAAGGACGACGAGACCAATGTCTGGGGGCGAGCAGATGACGAGTACCAGCAGGATCTCCTGTCCAACATTGATCACGCCGTGCTATGCGATCGAGAAAACCGGTTCTTGCAATGGGGCCTTGAAATGGAAGCTCAACAGCAGCAGCAACTTTTGTCCACGCCTCCTGCGGCGTCCCCAATGGCGCAATCGTTTTCACGGAGACTGTCGATGGAGAATGGAGTGACTGGAGCAACAAGCGCCCCTGCTGACCACCTACGGCTGGTCATGGCATCAAGCCCGCGCGAAAAAATGGCCAAGAGTCCGTCAAATGTAGATATTGTTGACGATTGGAGCAGTCTGGACTTCGGCACTTTCCAGAACCGCACAGTGAGCCATATTCTCAGCTCATGTCTGCACAAACGCAAGCTGCAGCATCCGTACAAGAACCAGGTGAAGCTCGTTAACTTCCATATCCCACCCGCAGCTGAGGGCAATGGTGAAGGAATTGAGAAGTTGCAACCGCATTTGGGCGGATCGCTTGCAACAAGTCTGGCGTTCGGAACCCAACAAGATGATGGCTTGAGCGGAAGCGTCGGTGCCGAATCGGTTTTGGGTAGCCGATTCATGTCCACTCTTGGAGATGTCGATGCAACCGCACCTCCGATGGTGCTTGGCGGTGCAAAGCCCGGATCAAATGCTGTAGCAAAGGGCGAGCGTAAGCCGAAGAAACGCGAAGAACGCAAGCGGCTCATGGTCCAGAAGATGCAAGATACATTCGCTGACTTTGAAGTTGCGTTTACAGAGCAAGAGCTGGATGTGAAGGGCATTCATAGTGGCCCCATGTCCAAAATGGCGCTGTCGAAGCTTGAGAATCTTCCTTTGCCGGACTTGACGAACCTTCCACATGACCTCCGAGAGCTCAAGCGCAAGATTGACGCCACGGAGCACAAGGTGGAGGGCACGAAACATCGCCACCGCAAGGGAGGTCCATGCCCTCGATGCCAAGTGCAAAACCAGCTCCGAGCAGCGAAGCGGGCATACCACAAGCGAGCTGTCGCTCACAAGAAACTTCCTCAGATTCTCGCGAACAGCAACGGATCGGCTTCATCTGCTGCCTCCATCCCTGTGGGCGCTACTGCAACTACCTCTCCACTTCGAGTGGGTATCCCAGCAGCTTCATTGGCTGGTACTTCCGCTGGTGCTGGATCGAAGGGTCTCGTAGATCAGCTGCGCAATGGAACGAAGCCGTCGCTGCCGGTCTCGGTCGTTCTTCCTGGATCGGGCACTGTTTCTTCAATCAATCAACCAGCGACGACTGGCGCGGGGGTGCGAGCATTGGCTCACAACGCTGTTGACCAGAAGTTCGCGTCAGCGAATGCTGCTGGAGGATCCAGTCTTGTGGTTTCTGTCGGAGGTTCGAGCTCGAGCAATGCTTCGTCGACGGGACTCATGCACCAGCGGCATCATCTGGTGAATGGCAACGCCAGTAACGTGCAACTGGTCTCGGCACCGACATCGTTCCAGGCGCGTGCGAGACGACCTTGTGGGAACGCAGCCTCGTCCTTTCCGTCGCCCTCGTCGTCAGTGACGTCGTCCTCGTCCGCGTCAACCCCGTCGTCCCCAGAGACCCAGCCGCCGCAGGTGCAGCATGTGACTGTGAGCTCTGCCTAAGGCATGTATGCATGTAGAAAATCATGACGTGACGTGAAGTGCGCGTAGATGTGAGCACCAGACTGGCGCATATTTATTAGCAAGAATACAGCCAAGATCAAGGACGTTATCAGGACGGAGCCCACTTCGACGTTGCAGTTCCGACGCAGCGTGGACAGAATATTCATACAGCAATGACAGCGAGAGAGGTTGAGAAGAAATGGCGCATGCAGTAGAAGTATAAAAATCAAACATCGCCATTCTACCACCCCACGTTATCTACTGGTCCTCCGGCACTACGGCGGCAGTCTTGATCACGTTGGCGTCGAGCAGCGCCAGGCGTGCGCAGCGTCGCTTTAACTTATTGTCTGTCCATTGCATGTTGTTGGTCTTGATGTCGCGCGCCATGGCTGTGTAGTTCTCGCCGTGCTTGGCGATGAGTTTCCGCAGGTACTTGACCTCCTCCTCGGACATGTAGTTCTCTGGGCGGCGCGGGTTGCGTTCGTTCAGAAAATCGCTGTCGGGCACGTGGAAGAACTGCGGCTTGTCGTCCAGCGCCGTCTCTGCTCCGGCCAGGCTCTTACGCAGCTCCTGGTGCGAGTTGGGGTCGGCCTGTAGACCGATATGGTCATAGTTCTGGCGCGTGGTCAGCTTGTGATCCCACTGCTTCTGGATGCGCACGTCGCCCACGAAGCGGTTCTTGAACTTGCGCAGCGGCTTGAGGTTGCGCTTGACCTTGACCTTGCCGCGCTGCTTGATCTTACGTCCGTAGCTCACCATTGCTGTTTTGATCTGCCTGGCGCCAGTCACCGACGTCGCGAGGTTTTAATGCGTGCCGTTTGGGTGGACCACAATACAACCTCGCCTATCCAGCCAGTGTAAGGTACCATGGTTACAGGTTACACTTCCGTGCGTTTGTTACGGACGCCAGAGAGTCTGCGCGGAAGAAGCGACCGAAACCGGCTGGGACGTAAGCTCCAAGCCGCAAAGAGCTAATCCACCTGATATTATCAGGACAAGGTGCATCAACGATTGAGCAAAGTGTAGAGTAAATATTCAATTTGTCATCTTTTGAATTAAATTATTGACAGGGGTCGTGTTCTGGAAATTACATGACTTGCAGGCTATCAGCCCGTCACCATCATTCTTCCTCTGCTTGCAGAATCCGGGAACGCAACTATCCATGGCGACCACCACGCGCAACGGAGGTGGCGGCGGCCCGCTCGGTGTCTGGGCCGCGCCGCCGCCCGCTGTGAACCGATGCGGCGCCGCGCCTTGCATCATGACGCACAAGACGGTCCGTAAGAGTTCGTCGCTGGGCCCCGAACCTGTGGACGACCCGGTGCCTGGGCTTCTCCAAGGCGATTGGAGAGCCGTGGTGATGAACGGCCAGTCGTTGGAGGCGACGCGCTCGGTTTGCTCTGTGGACACCTCGCAATCGTCCTCCAGCTCTTCGTCCGAGACATCCTCCGCCACTACGTCGCCCGTGATGCAGGCGGACGATCGCAAGAAGCGGTGGGCAGCGCTCGATCTCGTAGAGCGCGATGACGAACCGACTGCTGCTGCGTGCTACTCCCCTCCACCAGCCTTCCTGGGTGAGCCCATGTTCCGCCGCGAAAGCAGTCTGCAGAAGCTGGTGGAGAAGCTGTGCGCAGAGGACTCGATGGCGCGTCCTCAGCAGCAGCAGCCGCAACAGCGGAACCAGCGCAGACGCTCGCAGAATCAGCAGCGTCGCACCGCGAGTTCGGACGCACCTCGTCCACAGCGCAGGAGTGACGGCCACTCAAACAACAGTAGTGGTAGCAGCAACAACGGCTCGGGCAATGGGATCGCGCGAGCGACGACCAACGCACAGCGGAAGTCGCCGGACCGCGGGAAGAAATGCGGCGACAAGCGCGATTTTTTCTTCCGCCATTTGGAGTTCGAGACGCGGAACCGACTGCAGGTGGACAAGATCGCAGCCTACAGCGTGACAGACTACGAGATGGCCACCAAGATCTCCGAGGCCGTGCTAGCGCTGTTTGACGGACCCGAAGAGCCGTCGCCACCGCCATCACCAACAATGACGAAGGTCGACGTAACGGAAGCCGTGAGCGAGACTGTGACGGACATTGGCAGCATTGCTGTGAAGCGCACCAAGTATCCGCTGACTGTTACTGACGGCACTGCTTGCGTGGGTGGCAACGTACTTTCGTTCTGTGACTATTTCACTCGAGTCAACGCCGTCGAGTGCGATCTCACTCGGTTCGAGATGCTACAGCACAATCTGGCAGTGCTTGACAAGACGAATGCTATCTGTCTCCACGCCAGCTACCTCGATGTGATGTACTCTCTGCAGCAAGACGTCGTGTTTATCGATCCACCATGGGGCGGACCAGAATACAAGGACCTCGATCAAGTGGATCTCTTTTTAGACGGGATTCCGTTAGATGTAATCTGCGAGCGGTTGCGCGGGCACACCAAGTGCGTCGTTCTCAAAGTGCCCACAAACTTTGACTCGGACAAGTTTACGCAGCACGTTTGTGGCCACGTGACTGTGCGCAAGGACCTCAAGAAGATGCATCTTGTGATCCTGGACTATCGATGAAGCGTGTGTTTGTATGATACGTTGGGTGTCCTTGAAGTTTGCTTTTGGCTATCCGAATGGTGTCTTGGGTTGTTCGCAATCAAGTTATTTTTGAATCAGACGAGAACCAGCGACATGACGCATTTATATTTAGTTGCGAAGCGTGGCGAGATCGGGAAGTTCAACATAATTCTTTAAACCCGTCGACGCCTCCGTCCATTTTACCATGGAGCAGCTTTCTTCGCCTTGTCCTGATGCGGTGCCAGCACTGACAAAGCGAAGAGAGGTGCTGCGTCGGACGAATTCGATGCCCTTGAACCACGCGCCTGCAAGCGTCAAGGCAGCTGTGATGAAATCTATAAAGGAGCAGCGAAAAGGCGCTTCTGAGCGCGAAAAGCGCAATGAACATGTGGAAACACCTGACATCAAGGAATCAGTGTCTACCCGCGAGCAAAACTACGAAGTAATCATGGAGCGCTTTCAGCTGCGCAAGATCTCGCGCCCTGTGAGTAGAGAGCCCGGCCGAGGTAACGCACGAGTTTCTCCGTCTCAGGACAAGCAAATCCATGACATTGCCAAAGCTTTACTCCAACAATCTCCAAGCAAGCACATTATATTCCGGTCTCGTTGGAGAACGCTGTGGGACAAAGTCATCGAACCATTCCACCCGGACTCATTTGTGGGTGAAATGCGTCAGATGTGTCAGTTTGTCATGTTCGTTCTTCAAATCGTGTATATTCCCATTCAAGCTGCCTTTTTCCCCATCATTGGACCTTTCAGTGCAGGATTTTACATTTGCTGCGAAATTTGCTACGTTTTCAGCTTTATAGTGATTCTTAACACTGCATTTTTCGACAAGACGGAACTAGTGACCTCGCGGAAGCGTATATTTCGGCGGTACTTGCACGGCAGTTTGCTGATTGATCTCGTCGCTGCTATTCCAGTCAATATAATTTGCTACAGCAATTACGGTGCAACTAGTGATCTGATTGCATCGCATGCAACTTTTCAAGGATTTTCCCGACTGTCTAAGTTGGATGCTTATTTACGTGCGATCCAAGTGTTTTGGCTTGTGCGTGCGGCCCGTATCGGCTCGGACTTCTGGAAATGGTTCTCGTATTCACGTTACTCTCATCTCCTTCGTATCGCCAAGTTGGTTTTTCTTGTCTTACTGACAGCTCACTATCTTGCCTGTTGTTGGGAGTTGATATCCTACGATAGCCCTCGTAATGTTCATATTCCACTAACAATACATGACGCAGCCAATCTGTACGCGCGCAATTTTTACTACTCGATACAATTGATTCAGGGTCAAGGCGTTGAGACAAGCTCCACCTCCCAGCAAGTGTTTTCGTCCATTGCTATCATGGCCGGTTCACTTGTCATTGCAATTGTGTTCGGTAATGTGGCAATGCTTGTGTCTAACTTTAACGCAAATTCTACAAACTACCAGCGAAAGCTTGAAGCTGTTTTTGCGACCATGAGCAAATTGCAGCTTCCAAACGACTTGCGCGACCGAATTCATCTTTACTACGATCATCTGTGGCAGGAGTACGAGTCTCTCGATGGAGACATTGTCAAGTTCTCAAAAGAACTCACACATACTTTGGCTTTGGAAGTTGGCTTGTTCCGGTACATGAATCTTGTCATGCACTTACACTTCTGGAAAGATTGCAGTGCTGATTTCGTGACTCAAATCATCTTGCACTTAGTGGTACGCGTGTATCTGCCGGACGATTACGTTATGCGACGAGGAGAGGTGGACGATCAGTTGTTTATGATTAATCGGGGCACTTGCGAACGGACTGAAGATGATTTGCAAGCTTGGGAAGATACCACACCGACCGACACACCAGTAATGCAAAGTCTCAACAGTCGGAGGTCAGTCAAAGAAAGCGTACGAACTTCAGAGCTTTCTGATGTATCTGATTCCAATCCGGTTACTCTCCACCCTGGTCAGGCTTTTGGTGAACTAGCTCTAATTATGAACTACAAGAGAACGAAGAATGTTCGTGCAGTTTCACACGTGGAAATGTGTGTTTTGTTTCGAAGCGATTTTCAATTCCTGCTGTCACGGTACAGTGAAGACCGCAAGACAGTTCTCACCTCAGTGCTTCAATCCTGTGTGAAAAGTAAGGAGGGCTTGCCGTCTCCGCTCGACAAACTTCTGATCAAAATTGCTGCCGACGTCGACAAGAAAATTCCTCCTGCAGATGCATCGCCTCTTGAGATACACCGCCGTCAAGAACAACTGGACGCAATGGTGCTCCAGCATTTAGTCGAGAAAATTGCGTCAGAGGGGAATGACGAAACGATTCGATTTGGTGTACAAGGTCACACAAGTCAGCCAGCTGAATCGACTTGTGCTTGTTGTCGCAGCGGCAGAAGCATTCCAGTATTGCAATCACCTGATCGTGCACAATTCCAGCCAAGAGAAGATGTTTCTTCTCTTAGAATCGAGGAGCTTGAACATTCGGACAACAGTCAGCAACTTCAAGGCAAGACAACTGCTGCGAAGAGTCTGGGTTCCAAGACAAGCGGTAAAAAAGTGAAAATCCGACATGATGGAGATTTATTTGCAGCTATTAATCGTTCAGCGGAGGGAACCACAGCGGAGCTGGGTAGCATCAGCTCTCGGTTGGCGACATTAGAGCAAGGTCAAGCAAAGTCGGATTCGTCATTTGAATCGCTCCAGCAAAGTATGGACGATTTAAAAATGGAACTGCGGGTCATCAAAGATTTACTGCTTTTTTCTCGAAAAGGAATCGCCATCCGCATACCCACAACGCATGCTGAGAAAGACTCGCTGGAACATGAACCGACAGATCGAGTGTTGAAGGGGAATCTTCAGCGAAGTGCCTCAGTTAGAGATCGTCTCGATCTCCCAGTTGGTACCCGCACTGAAAAGTCTGGTGTTTTTCGTCCACGTGCATTTGTCCGAGCGAATTCATCCTCCAGTACCATGCTGCATCAAATGAGCGGATCTCGCCACAATTCACTCGCCGATCAGCTGTATCTCCAAAAGGCCATGAAAACTGCCAGACAGGAGCCATCGTAAGAATCGATTTGCCAAACGGCTCAAAGGAAAGCCTGACATTATTCTATCAAATGACCATTTGTATGATAACTCCAATACTACATGAAAAGTCATTTGCATGTTTGTACTATATTGTCTCTAAGGTCTTTCACTCGCTTCCATTTTTTCCGTCCAGTTCGCCAGACTTGCGCTTGCGATTCTGCTCGAGGATCTTCTCACGCAAGTTGGCAAAGCTGACGTCGTCACTTTTGCCGTGTTGCTGTTGTGCAACAGCGTTCGGATCCGTTCGCTTCTCCATGGTGATCAGTCGTCGAGCGTACTTGGTCGTAAGTTTCTGCTCCGAGTTGGCGATCACATGCAGATGAGGATGTCGCGGCAGGTCGTCATCCGTGTACTCGTAGGTTGTGGGAAGCAGGTAGACAAGCCGTCCGCCCTCGCGCAGAGTCTGCGCGGAGAACTCGAGCAGGTCGTTCATGACGTCTTCGGCAGCGTACGGCTGCGTGGGCGGAATGTAATTCTGCTGCTTGTGCGGGGCGAGCGAGTCGTCACCAACAGTCGACTGCTGTTGCTTTGGGCGCTTGCGACCACTCTTGCGCGCTCCAGCGCGAATGCCGTATGGCGGATCGCACACGACGGCATCGAAGTAACCACGGCACTTTGTCACGAGCGGCGAGAGCGAGTTGTCTGCGCGGATGAGCTCGGGCAGCGGCAGTCCGTACTGCTTGAAGTTTGTGATGATGTTCACGCGCTTGTCGCCGTCGCTCTCCACTGGTGCGCCGCCACCGCTGACACCGACTCCCGTCCCCAGCAACACGCGAATGTCGATATCGGTGCCGAAACAGAGCGCACCGTGGGTGGCACACGGGATGAGCACACTGCCAGTGCCCACGAACGGGTCGATGATGAGGTCGTTGGGCTGCACCAGCCCCATGTTGCTCATGAGCAGAGCCATCTCGCTCTCCATGGACGTGGGGCCGATGTACGCACGACGCTTGAGGGTTTGCTGGTCCACCAGATCGCGCGCTCCGCCTCGGCCGCGGTTCTTCTCACTGCCGGCGATCTCGCGCAGGAAGAAGATCTGCTTGGGCGATCCTGGCTGGGCCTCGTCCACGCCAATGTCCTCCAGGATGAGGAAGGTCTCCTGTGCATCCTTCATCTGCACGGGTCCGGCGAACGGAAGAACCTCGCTGAACTTCTCGCGCCGCTCGCGCTGGTCCTGCATGGGCAGCTTCTTCCCAAAGGCGTCGACGCTGATGCGCCAGGAGCAGTTGGCGTCTGAGACGATGAACTGCTTCTTGGGCTCGCTGTATTGCGCCACAGACGCCACGAGCGCAGAGTAGTCGTCGTCCTGCGCATGGCCCCAGATCTCGTACACGCCCTTGACCAGGATGCCGCGCGTGGAGAGGAACTTGGCAGCCTCTTCCGACGGCAGCAGCACTCGCAGCAGCGGCGAGGCCTCAGGCGCTGGCAGCTGAGCAGTGGGCCCCACGCAGTCACTGAGAGCGATGCCCTGCAGCGTCAGCAGCGCCTCCAGCTCCGGATACCGGAAGTCAAAGTGGCGGTGCACGAAGAAGACTAGGAACTCATGCATGGCTACTCTGGCAATGACGTCTCTGTCCACCAAGCGAATGGACGTCTGTGCTGATTGGACAGATAGTTTCAGCCAATCAGAGATGGTCACGGGTGCCCCAGAGCTGATCCGCCAGAGTCAGACCTGATCTGATCTCCTTTGGCTCTGGACCGGGGCCGGTCTGCCTGCGAGACCCAAACGCGCAGGGATTGCGAGGCTCTTGGACCGCTTCTTGCGTCCGCTCTGGAGAAGGTGCTCGTCTCTCGCGGGTCTGTTTTCCACTGAAGCCTGGGCATTCGCCAGCGCCAGAGCGATCTGCGAGCCGCTGACGCTGGAGTTGGGCCGCTTGCCGGTACCACTGGCGACGTCGTTGTCGTCATTGTCATCGGTCTGTTGGGAGATCATGGTCTCCAGAAGCTCCAGCTTATGCTCCATGCGTTTCACTATGTCCGCCAGAGTCTGCAGCATCAGCAGCACGGGATCTGCGACTGGCTCAATTGCTGGTTGCTGTGGAGCTTCATGGGCCGCAGGAGTCGATGGTGGTAGGGCTGACTCTTCTGTGGGAGAACTCCTCTGCTGCACAGGAGGGAAGAAGAAGCTCAAGTGCTTGTCCACTGAGGAGATGGACGATGTGCGGGATGACGCTCTGTGTCGAGAGGCCGATAGAGTTCCATGCTGTCGAAGGCTACGACCACAACTAGCTGTTGTGTTGCAGCAATAATCGCCCTCGCTGTCCAGCAACGGCGACTGTTTCGGCAATGGAGCATGCAACCGATGCAAGTTGTTCACAAGGATCTCTGCGGCTTCCGAACTCGTCATCTCCAGAGACGAGCTGTTGCCGTCACTTTGCGTCTTCTGGTCGCTGTCAGCCGCCATTTCGGCTTCGACTGTGCGAGCACATTGCGATGCAAGCTGCCACAATATTGGGTAACTCTCAGATTCTAGCCCACTGCGCAGGATCCGCACCATGACGCTCCTGGCTTCGTCCGGATACTGCTTGAGTATCCGCTTTTGGAAGTGCTTTCGAGTCAGCACACATATCTCCATGAACGCTATCGCTCTCACGCTCGTCGTTCGTGTGCAGTCGACCAGTAGATTGACTTCTCCAAACACACTGCCTTCAGATAATGGCAAGCCGTTCGTTCGATCATTGGTCGACATCTCAGCGGTGCCGCGATATATCAACACTAATTCGGTGCTGATTTCACCCTTGCGCACGATGTAATCGTCTGCGAGATGAACGCGCACGCTCAGACTCACAACGAGTGCGCTGATCAATGCGGCGCTGCAATCGCTCCAGAATGACACTTGCAGCACTAGGCACATGTATCTACACAGCCCAACCTCCAAAGCCAACGGCCGCGTGAGATCTCTCGCGAATCCGTTCAGGTCCCCAGTGAATGCGTCGTAGTCCCGCCACAGGTACGAGTAGTATTGCTGGATGCGATCTTGTAGCTCCGACGGGAGATCCAGCTTCTTCATCTTGGCTGCCAACGCGCTCAGTTTGCGCTCGATCTTGCGGTTTGGTGTCAGTCTGGACTCGCTGATAGCAAGGACGATGCTGGCCATTATATACAACGACAGGAAAAGACCCGCGAGCAGGATCGCAACAGCGTAGCAGCTGATTGCGGAATCTTCGTGAGGTCCTACACCATTGCCAAGTAGCCACGTCAGCACTTGCAACAGGTCGTCCTCATAAGCAGACATGGCACCGTCCCTGAATGTGAGTTGGCGCAGCCCACATGCTCCAAAATGAGCTATGACGACCATCAGCAAACCGCATTTCAAGCAAACAGCCAGAATCATCGTTAGGCCGGAGTTTGGTCTTGAGAAGTAACGCAGTCGCTGGAGACAAGACTTGCGCAGCACCCTTGGCAGACTGTAAAAGCGCAGAAGTCGCAGTGACGTTCCAACAAAATAGAGCTCTCGATTTGTTTGCAGCAGACAAGAGCCACGTCCTTCCATGTACGCGATGGTCTCGAAGGGCAGAGATCCAAGCAGATCCATCCAAAAGCTTCCTTGGAAGATGTAAAGCTGTGCGATCGCCAGATGCGATCGGACAAAGCATTGGTCGCTGGTGTTGGAGCCTTCTTCTCTTTGGTCGCGACGGTTGACTTCGACTGCTGTATGGAATGTGAGCGCGATGTCTAGCACGAAGAAAAGCTCAAGTGCTATATTGATAGAGACCATGGATGATTGCGTGGCAGCTGTGTAGCGCAAATACACTGGCGCAAAGGGAAGGTAAAATATCTGGAACACGTGCACGCTGAGCAGCAGACAAGTCCAAAAGGCCACAACAACCGATTCCTGCGGGTCAAATGGGTGCCACAACCACTCAATTGAAGATCGCATGCCAGACAGGACACAATGTTTGGATTGGGTCAGTAGTCGAGTAATGGAAGGGCGTCCACGCCTCCTATGAGGCTTGTCTACAGCTGGCAATGCAGTCACTGTCCGTTTGGTCGGTGTCTTGCGCAGGCTGAAGTGTTGCAAGATCATCTCGTAGTTGGATGTAAGCGTTTGCAGGTCGTGCTGCCGTTGATGGTTCTCTGCGGACGCTTCGGGGAGTACTTGTTGCGGAAACTCATTGGCAAGAGGACCAACCTTGAGAGTCTGCGAAAAAGGAGCCAGATTAGACTCAGCTGACTGTATCGTTGCTCGCCGCTCATGAGGTCCGTCGCGGACACCTCGTGCTTGACTCGTTCCTCTTGGGTTCGACCATTGCGATTTGATTGTTGCTGGCGCATTGACCTGGAGCGAGTTGCCAGCGCTTATAATTAGCACTCCGAGGATCCAGATGCGGCAAACGACTGTGCCTTCCGATTCGACATCAGAGTGGTTTCACTGTTTATGACTCCACAAGAGCTCTGGTGCTCTTCCTACTGTAACGACCTAATTCTCTCTTGCTTGGCAATCTCCTTCTGACTCTCAGCAGGGGTTTTGAAGCCATATACAGGTCTAAGCAAAAGGAGAGCTTCTCCTGTAATTGCGTTTTGCTAAGAACTGTCGCAACTTCGTTAGGCGAGCTCATGAAGAGGAAGAAAGGGTGTCTTGGTCTGGGGAACTAATAGTAGTTGGAGTTGACTCCATGAAATTACTGTAGACTGCATTGAATGAGAGAAGTCATAACGGATCGAGATTTAGTGATTTCGAAACGAATACTTGAGGCTGGTCGAAGAGCGAAAGGCGGAATCGTTATATTATGACCACCACTACTGAGACAACAAGGGGAGGTCCGTGTTAGTTGAAGCAGAAACAGCAAGCAGAAGGCAGCGTCTGGTCCATTCGACTGCGGACCTTTCAGTATTACTGTACTGTAGCAGTTGGCGTAGCAGTTGCGTCTAAAGCACAAAATAAGCTTTCGGAAATAGTCCAAAGAAGATCTATTTTTCTTACTGATCAATACTGTAGGAGACTCGAAGCAATACATATCAAATCGAAGGTCGTTAAACCGCCACTGTGGTCATTGGGCTTTACGATTGTACCGCAAGAGGTGAAAGATTCTCGGAACAACAAATATATACACCGCTCACGGTTGCAAGAAGGGGAGGCGATGTGCTTAATCAAGACGCCCCCAGAAATAACGCCAACAAGAAGAGAGTGCACGTCGTCCCTCCTTCTCGATTTTTCCCATTCTGCATCTGCACTAGAATTCGTAGGATTCTCGACGGTTCTTGGGGGATCCGGCTGCGGGGGCTTCTTCCGCCGGAAGCGGCTGCTGCGTGGTTGCGTAGGAGGACTGGTGTACGTTGGACGCGGCGTACGAGGTTTGCTGCACTGGGGCCTGGAACACGGGCTGAGGAGCGAGACGCGCCTGCGGAACTGAGGACGCGGCGACGCCGATTGGAGCTGCTGGGATGGCGCGGCCAGCCACGCGAGGAGAGGTAGCGGCAAGCACTGGCTGCACGGGTTGCTGGTTGTAGTAGTTGACGACGCCGTGGGTGGGCGTGGTGACGTTGTCGTTGTTGGAGGTGCCGCGGCCGTAGTACGCGTAGGTCCCACCGGCGGCAGACGTGCTGGCTGGAGCCTGGACCTGGTCCTTGGAAGGAGGAAGTTCGGGAATGTCGTCGTCGTCCTCATTGGCCGCACGTGAGCGACGCACCAGCGTCAGGAAAATCACACCAACAGCGATCACACCGATAGCTGCGCCAATAATAGCAAACACGACGCTCATGTCGGAGCCGCTGGAGCTGCTGGAGCTGCCGGCAGAGGTGCCGCCAGAGGTGGTGGACGACGACGACGTGGAGCCGCCGGAAGTTGTGGAGTTAGAAGTAGCTGAGTTTGAGCTGCTTCCTGAGGTTTTTGACGAGGTCGTTGAGGTCTTGGATGAGGAAGACACGGAAGAGCTGCTGCCGCTGCTGCTGGCGCTGTCCCAGTAAGTGGAGCAGTCGTAGCCGAAGTTGCAGGCGCCATTTACCAATTCGTAGCACCCGTCGCCGTCAAAGACGACGCATGCAGGACAGTCATCAGTTGCTATCGTGCAGGCTTGTGAGGTGCTGGCGCCTTTGTAGCACACAGAAGTGGCTAAGCAGTTCTTCTTGATCTGGGCCGTGGTCAAGGCCGTGGAGCTGTCACTCAGAAGCGCTGGAGCACAAGGAACAACATCAATCTTCCTCTACCTGACCCTTACATCAGTCGTAGCGCTGCGTACCTGCGCCGAGCGCCAATAACGGGAGAACGGCCGCTGCACGCATGGGCTTGGGCTGCTTTAGTCGGACGCAGGAATGAATACCCAAGGCCGCCCCCGTTCCCTTCCTCTGACTGGCTCCTTGGCGCCGGACCATCCCCTACAATACCCTATCTGCAAACCTCTGAATTCTTATGCGACCTAAACTCTCCTGCTTTCGGGCAACCTGGCATAATCAATATGGCATAATAAGGGAAACTGTTAGGAAATCTTGAGCTTCCACTTCGAGATTTTGAAACAACAGCTGGCAATAGAAGAAGCCACTGAAAGCAGATTGGACGACTCCGAGAAAGTTAGGAATGTTTATTAGCTTAACTTGGACAACCAATTGAGACGGTGTCGTTCACTGTACAGTGCATGTCACTTTGTGTCTTATCAACTTCGCGCGGATTATCACTGTACGTTTGAAGAGGAACGGGTAAAGACAAACGACTGTTCTCTATCAAATCACGGTGAGATGATAATTTTCTCATATTACTAACAGCTGCTCCAAATTACTGCCCGACTGTACTTGGATACCGGTAGAGGTGAAGTAAATGTATTAACAGTAGCGTTCTAATGAATGTGCGTTCTGGCAGTCAGAATGGGTTCACGTTCCGGGCCAATTTGACCAGCATCGAAGGATAGTATCGCTTCTCGGGCGTGATATCTTCGAGAGGATACACCATTTGACCAGCTTCGTCCCGAGGCGAGCGCTCCTTCACGATTGCGATGATTTCTTCCAGCAGAAAATCATCACCAAGAATCGGGTCTTCAATAATAGGGTCGGTGTGGGTCTTCCCTTGAAAGTATGTGGTCTTGACAGGAACACCGCAAGTCTCCAGTACGTCAGCGAGTCTCTGGCTGGACTGCCAATCCACGGTTTTGTCGGCTGTTCCGTGAAATAAAAACATTGGGGGCACGTCACGAAGAACCTCTCGCGCGTTTGGCTGCTGACGCTTCGCTTTGAATCGCAGCTCTGGCGAGTAGTAGCCCAGACGGTGGTCCATGATGCGCTCCACGACGTTTTTGTCGAACCCGTGACGATGAAACGTTGCAAGCGAAGACTCCATGTTGTAAGGACCAGAGATACCAATGTAGCTTCGAATCTGCTTGAGCTCCCAGGAAGGAGGCAATAATAAGCTGCTTGTTACACTGCTGATGCTGGTCTGAGACAAACGGCTGCTCGTAGAGTACGTAGGTGACGGCGATCCCATCGCCTCAGACTGGAGCTGCGCTTCTTTCTTCTCTACCTGCTCCAACAATGAGCACATGGTGATATGTGCTCCAGCAGACTGACCCATCATAGTTACATTGTTTGGATCGCCACCAAAATGGTGGATGTTGTCGAAAACCCACTGCATCGCCATCGATACGTCGTCGACCATGTCGGGCACGATGCCCTGAGGAAAGTTGCGATAGTCGGGCATGACAACGACGATGCCGCATCTTGAGAGAACCTTGCCCATGAAAGCGCCCCAAGCCTTGTAGCCGATGATCCATGCGCCTCCAGTGAAGAAGACCACAACAGGATATCGCTGCTGCGTCGGTATTTCATTCGATTCTTTCGTCGTCTTCGGCGGGACGACGTACACATCCAGAAGATTCCGGCCCTTCATGCCGTAAATGATGTTCTTGTGCAGATGCTTGTCGAATACCCAATAGAAACTGACTTTGAGAAGCGCCGGCATCAACAGAATCACGAAGAAGATCAGACGGCCGGCACACAGAATCCACCGCTGGGACATGCGAAGGGCCCAGAGCAACTTCAGCAAGAGCTTCCACATCAGCCAGCTCTGCTCCGCCATGACCTCCACGACCTCAATATTCGAGTTGGGAATCGCTTGGAGGACTGTGCCATGGTCGGCCAACGTCAGACTCTTGCTGCGTGGAATATGCACGGTCTCAGCCATGGACGAAAGAGGCGACACGCGTGCAAAGCGCAGATCCGCTAGGTCACGCGCCAATGTATCGGAATGCAGATCGCCTTCGAGATGCATCGTTTTGATGATGGGAACCATGGGAGGCTCCAATTCGTATCCGTCCAGATCTTTCTTGGTCTCCTTGTTCGTATCAGCGTCATTTGGAGTCTCTACTGTGCTCTTTGCTGAGAAGGAGCTGCAGTCGCAGTCAGCAGGTTGAGTCTCGACATCATCGCCGACGTCTGAAAGCAATGGAGTCGAGCTCTGCGCATCTTGGCATTTATCGTCTTCCGCTCGTGACTCCTTCTGCTGCTGCTGTGGTGACGGCTCCTGAGACACCTCCGCCTGTGGCGCAATGGCCTGTGCGTCCTTGGGGGTCTCCTCTTTTGCAGGGGCCGAAGCTGCGGCCTTGCCCTTGCGTTTGTTGTTGCGCTTGGACGCCATCCTCCTCGCGCGAGTCTTGAGCTGAGCGACGGGGAAGTGCGTATGCGTCGCCAGCGGGCCGTTTTTTTTTTTGCCAGATGACTTTTCCGCGTCACTATTGTCACTCGCCAATACCGGTATTCAGGGGTAGAGCCGGTATTCCCATGCTGAGACGTGCGCTGTCCCTGTCAGTCCGCGCCTCCTTTCTTTGCCGAGCTGACTGATCCACGGCCGGACGTGCTGCTTCTTCTGGCGCGAGAATCCGACGCTTAAAAGCGCGCCGACGTATAACCAGATCTCATGACGCCTTAGCCCCGTCTATGGGAATGTAGTGGGTGTCAGCCACAGTAATAAGCCCACACGCTGCCTGGAGTTCTTTGTGGACCACTTGACTAAGGAAATGGTTCGTCTGCCCAACGCGTCAACATCCCTCGCACCCATCGATGCGGATAGCAAATAGCAAATCACACCATGAAGGACTGATGGACTGCTGGAAGATAACGGCGAGGGACGTCGCGTTGTGCAGGATCCCTGTGCTGGTTTTGACCAATCAGAGGCCGTGGCAGTTGCAAAAGACAGACCTCAAATCGCCTGATTCGGCCACCAGAGCCAATCAAAAGCCACAGAGACCGCTCGCGCGGCGGGACAACCGCCTGGTCCATCCCCATGCCCGCAGCCTGCATCCCAATTTCTTCTCAGTGCAGATTTACACCGTCACAGGCCAGAGCTAGCCAGCCAGCCCCACTACCACCACTCGTACGCCTGGCATGGCGCCTGCCGATGCTGCTCATGGCCCCGTCCTACGGAACCTGGAGAGCGCTGCGTCCTCCGTCCCTTTCGCCAATTGGGATGCCAGCGTGGACGCGATCCAGTACATCGCTGCGTTCCTGATCGTGCTTCTCGCTGTGCATCCACTCGCGCTGTTCTTCCCGCGCGTCCTCAAGCTGCCGCTCGTCACCGGCTACCTCATCCTTGGTATCATCGCCGGGCCCTTCGTCACGGCGGTTCTTTCCACGGAACTTGTGAACATGCTCTCGACCAGCGTCAATGCTGTCGCGCTGTCTTTCATCTCGTTCCAAGCCGGCCAGGAAATGTACCTCCCAGAGCTGCGACCCCAGCTCAAAGGCATCATCCAGCTCATTCTCGTGCGCTACGTGGTTACTATGGTGCTCGTGACGGGCGTGCTGCTGGCTGTGTCCAGTCCGTTCTTCTACGGAGATCTTGGTGAAAGCTGCCAGCTCGCAATCGCTCTCATGTTCGCGTCGAGTGCTGTGCTGGTGTCTCCTGGAACCATTATGGCCATCAAGATCGAGCTTAACTGCGTCGGGCCTTTCACAAATATCATGCTGGGCTCAACCATGGCTGCTGAGTTTGTAGTGCTGATCTCGTTCTCGATCGCGCGCATCATCTCCACCGTTCACTGTGCCAACGTTCATCTGTCCACGGGCAATCTCATCTACACAGCCGGCATCGTTCTCTCTAACATGGTTGTCGGTGGTGTCGTTGCTCTCTTCACAATAGTAATATTCTCCATCCCTGGGGGCCCAGACGACGACCACAGCGATTTGACAAGCGCTGAAACCGAGAAGCAAGCCCGCGGCGAAGTGGACTTGGAAGCTCATGCCATTGACCCTGATAACGCTCCTCATCCCCACAATGCCTACATTGAAGAGACGGAAGACTCGGTTAAGGTCGTATACGCCAAGCCGACATGGTTGATCGTCATCGGCTCGCTCTACTTTAAAGGCTTCATTTGGTTGTTCGGCGGATACACGTTCTACATTGGCACAACAACTCTCAGTCAAGCCACGAGCGCTGCCTACGGTCAGTCTTGGGAAATCAACCTTGAGCCCCTTTTGGTGCTCATCGTCGGTTCGTGCTTCGCGGGTCACTACGGAGCTATCCGCCATGACATGCACGTGATATTGGATTTTGCAGCACCTTACATCTTTCTGCCGTTCTTTGTCATGACGGGTGCTGCTTTGAAATTGGACAAGGTGGTTGATATCTTCCCAATGATGAGCATGTATGTCGTTCTGCGATATATCGCTATTTTCCTTGGGTGCTACATTGCTGGACGTTATGTGCTTAAGCTCCCACCGCGCCAGTACAACAATCTATGGCTCACCATGACGCCCCAAGCAGGTGTGGCTCTCGGGCTTGCCAACGAAGTCAAGGAGCTGTCGTCAGCGTCATGGGCCACCAACTGGTCTGCAACAATTGTGGCTGCTGTGATTGTGAACCAAATCATCGGTCCTGTTTGCTGCGCTATCGGAGTGCGCAACACAGGCGAGAGCCAATACGATCGCTTGCCAGCCCTGCAGCAGCAACAATCAGATACGCAACCACCTGAGCGGGAACGCGAAGGCAGTGTGATCTTTGGTCGGACAGACAGCACAACCGCTGGAAATGGTGATCCACGAGCCCTTCTTCCGTTTTATCGTGTGCAGAATGCTGTGGTAATTGGCGAGGATGAAGTGGCGTTCGAAGTGGCGCTTGAACTCTCCCTTTACGGCGCCCAAGTCAATGTTCCTCTTCTGGATGAAGAACTCGCGAAGAAGTGGCATTCAATCAATGAGGCCATCTTAGCGCGCAGTGCCAAGGGCGAGCTGATCTCTTACAAAAACAAATTGCGGGATCGCAAGAACGATGCGGAATTGCACGGGTTGGCTGCTCAGACCGACGTTGTGGTGTTCACGGGCGACCCAGCGCGCACATTGCAGCATGTCATCGCCATGCAGTCGGTGCTTCTTGGAGACAAGAGCCCCAACGCCTCGAACAGCCCCCGCATGATTGCCGTTATCCCAGACTGCATCTACGGCAAGCAACTCAAGGATCGCGGTGTGCTTATCATCCAACCTTCAATCGCCATGGCAAATATCGCAACAAGAATGGCGCTCTTGGAGGATAAACTGGCTGAATCACTTTCAAACGAGATCAGTACGACCAGCAACTTCTCTACGGCGGCGTACTTTATGCGTCGCGACGACGATGATCGCGATTCCATGCACTCTTTGTCAGAAATGCGGCTGGGAGGTCGTCGCTTAGCGCTGGGCCGTAGTGTCGTCAATCACCAGTCTGTGGCGTACGATCGTCTGGCCGAGGCTCTTGCTGCTGAGAACCTACCGCTGCCTCCTCCGCCTTCGCGAGTGTCGGTGTACGGTACGTCTGCTGCTGGTCATGATCCGTTTGCTCGACGTGGAAGCATGTCAGCCTACGAGCACTTCGCTTTGGACGATGACTTGGAAGATAGCCCACGCCTCGTCTTCGATGACCAATATGTCAATGTGCAGTCGCCAATGAATTCCACGCCTTCATCGCGCCGACTGCGGCTGCGGTCCGGCACCTTGAACGGCCGTTCATTCCGGCGCAGTCGGCGTTCGCGCCTCGACTCTGAGTCCAGTACGGGCAGCTTCCGTATCGCCCGATCTGTCGCCAATGTCTGATTGCCACGACTACAATAAGAAATATGACGACGCAAGTTAATTAGAGAATTAAACACAGGTATATGTCTCTTCTAGTGGCTGTGCTCAAGCACCTGACTGCAGTGGCACCATAGATCAGTCTCGTTTAGTTCTCCAAAGTATAGTGCACTTTATTCTACAACACCCAACACAATCTAGTACTTCTAATTGGTTTCTGGTTTCATTTCGCTGCTTTGGACATATTCTAAGCACAGTTTCTTCTACGTCCGGTGACTGTAGGCCACCATGGCACCAATGAGCACGATAGCAATGGCGCCAAGGGCCATGGGGCCCGTAAAGGTCGAAATCGCAGGTCCGTCGTCGCTGCTGTCGGTTGCAGTCGATACGCTGGTCGCTGAAGCGGATCCGCTAGTACTTATACTGGCGACGGAAGGCTCTGCCGTCGAGCTCTCCGAGCTTGTTGTTCCAACTGCGGCGACAGCTTCACCTGCTTCCGAGCCGCTCATTGAAGCGCTTGTGGCCAGAGCACGACTGGTCGTTCTCAGCCGGCCTTGCGCGCTCACAGAAGCCAGTAGCAGAGCGCAGAGCACCAGCAAAAGAGTGCTGCTTCGTCTATGAAGTGACATCATTCTCGGTCTCGTGTTGTGCTTCGCTGGACGTCTTTGTCGAACTGAGAACAAAGATGGCCGGTGCGTCGTTGCTCGCCGTCCCGCCGCCCATCTACGTCCGGCTGAACAGAATTTCTGGTCTCCAGAACATTATACACTGGACAAATTTATACGCTCTGTCACTGACTTTGTCTCTAGACATAGATAGATATAGTCGGTACAGTATCCTGTTCTCTGTTGCCAACGACGTGCACAGAGACATTGACACGTCAGTCACAAGAATTATTCTCCAAGATCCATTTGCGATGGTGCACGCGTGAGTTCGAAATATCAAATGACGAGTTTCCTTCTTCAAGATCCAGATATTTTGGTGTATGCACACAAAGATTCAAGCATCTGCAGCTGGCTACGGCTCATACAGTACCTTCCTGCAAAGTGGGAGCAGATCCATACACACGATTACATACAGAATATGTTGAGTCTGGGTTGCCAATCCAGCTTCGTTTCGATTTTCCAGTAATATACCTTGGATGACCCCAACAGTCGCAGCGACTCAAGCCATACTGGCCTCATTTGCTTATTCGCCGGGTAGGACCCAAGCCATGTACTCGCCCTCGCTGGTGTTGACGTCCGTCGCTGTCGTATGCAGTCAAGCGACACCCCAAGTCTCACACCTCGAACATGTGACCGAACTGGTTTCCGAGTTTCTGTGCGACGCGCCATCAAAATGGACACTGGAAAGCGCTTCCGATGCCGGCTACGTTCGACTGTTGGATGAGATTCTGAAGACCGAGTGGCGAGGCGTTGGTTCTGCCTTTCGTCTTGCACGCTTCCAACGGGCGATCCAAGTCTCCGCTGAGAGTGGAAATATAGACGTACTACACTGGTGGCTTACCAAGTACCTGCCGGGTCAAGATGCTTGGCTTCAGATCTTCCGCGTCGCCGTCTGTTTCGGCAATTTGAGCGTTCTGAAATGGATGCAAGAGCAGCACAAGCTGCCGTCCCGTGCAATCGCTGTAGCTTGTGTGGAGCCTAAAACCGTACGCTGGCTTCAGGAACAACAACAAGTTCACGAAATCGAAGTCTTGGCCTGTGAGGCTGCACGTGCTGGTGAATTTGCCTTTATCAAGTGGGCCAATCAACAGGGAAAGAAAATAGTAGTCCACGGTTTGACACGCGCCATGTACTACGCAGCAGCTGATGGCAATTTGGCGATGGTACGATGGCTATATTCCAACGGAAGAGATGTGTGCTCAAGTCAATTGATGTCCGCGGCGGCGCCAAACGGACATCTGGCAGTAATGGAATGGCTGCAACGGAGTCAGCCGCGTGGATACTTCTATGCCCCAGCTCCAACCCACGCGACGCTGAAACATGCGCCTGTGGTCGAGTGGCTGTTGAGGCACTTCAACTGGCGAAGTGATGCAGAACGCAAACAGTGGATCGAACGAGCTTTGACCTCTGCAGCAGGTTGTGGTCATTTCGACCTACTCCAGTTACTATGCCAGCATTGGTCAGGCAGTCTTCCTCGTGACACGTTGACTGCAGCTGCCAGTGGAGGACATCTGTACATAGTGAAATGGCTGTATTCGAAGGGCATTGCAATTGCCATTGACGCTGTGGATGCTGCTGCTGCAAATGGCCATTTGGACACTGTCAAGTGGCTCATGAGTCATGAACTTGGTCGTCTATGCACAACGAACACAATGGACAAAGCTGCAAGTATGAACCAACTTCACATAGTTCAGTGGCTTCATGATCATCGACCGGAGGATTGTACTCCTCTTGCCATGGATGCGGCTGCTGCAAATGGCCATTTATATATGCTTCAATGGCTAGATGCAAATCGCAGTGAAGGGTGCACAACGAAAGCCATGGATGGTGCTGCTGCTAATGGGCATCTGAGCGTTGTTCAGTGGCTGCACTATCATCGACATGAAGGATGCACTACTGTCGCCATGGACAAGGCAGCAGCAGCTGGCCATCTTCACGTTGTCCAGTGGCTTCATGAGAATCGATCCGAGGGATGCTCTACGCTCGCGATTGACGAAGCTGCAGCTGAAGGTCATTTGGAGATCGTCAAGTTTCTCCATAAGAGATACAAGCTAAATTGCAGTGCTCTTGGTATCTGCGATACTACTCAAAGCGGCAGGTTTGCTGTGCTGGAATGGTTGCTGCAGCACCATTCTCCAAAGGTTGATGCGGATACTTTGGCGTCGTATTATCCGTGCCTCCAATGGTAACCAAATATAACGTGGCCCACATTAAAATTAGTGACACTTTTCAAAGCCCAAAATGTCGTCGCCGACGTCGTGCACGTCTGCGGTGCTGACAGCAGTTGATGTTGTAACCCGAGCATACCCGCGCTTTGCATCGCTTGACCACGCAGTCAGGAGCGTGGAAGAGTTCGCGGGTGATTATACGCTCAAGTGGTCTTTGGAGAGCGCGTCCAAAGCCGGATTCATAGGGCTTCTTCGTTTGCTGAGTGAGCAGGAATGGCCAGATCTTGGGAACGAATTTCGGAAAGCGCGTGGCCTTTACTCAGCCCAGAGCGCAATCAAAAGAGGGAATCTGGAGGTGCTTTGCTGGTGGTCGGATACTTATATAGCAGACTCACTCGTGATTATGATGAATCTCTTTCGAGTTGCAGCCGAATTTGGACACGTTCATATTCTCGAGTGGATATCAGCAAACGCAGAACTGTCAGCGCAAAACAATCAAGACGTGTTACGCATAACGCGGAACTTTGAAGGGGCTGTATACTGGTTTCATGAGCATCGTCATCTTCATTATGCATCAGGTCCAATCGAAGTGCGGTTGGACGCGAATGTTTCGTCGCTCGGTTTTGATTTTGTCAAGTGGATTCACAATCGGCCAGGCGAGTTCAATGTCACAAACAAAAGCTATGCAACAGCAAGTGCTGCCGCCAACGGGGATATTATGATGATTAAATGGCTCTATGCAAGTGGTTGGGATAGGTGGCCGGTACGCGCGGTGGATTCAGCCGCTGCTAATGGCCACTTGGACATTATCAAGTGGATGTTTACTTCTTGTCAATCGCAAGATTACCATGGGGCCGCAACGGCGGCGATCCTAAATGGTCATACGCATGTAGTTGATTGGATTGCAAAGCGATTTAAATGGAGAAGTGTGAACCCGCGAACAGCATGGTTTAATCGGTATATCTCTACAGCTGCTCGGGTTGGTAATCTCGAAATGGTCAGACATTTATTCAAGTATCGTTCCATCTACAACCCTTGCGAAGCTTTTTCTCTGGCAGCTACACACGGTTATATCCACATTGTCCAATGGCTCGATGCAAATGGATTTAGTAGCTCAACCACAGCCATGGATGGGGCATCATCAAACGGTCATTTGGCAATTGTCCAATGGCTTCATGCTTACCGACGTGAAGGATGCTCGTCAGCTGCAATGGATGGAGCAGCAGCATCTGGATATCTGGATGTAGTTAAGTGGCTTCATGAAAATCGCACTGAGGGTTGCACTACAAACGCTGTGGATGCTGCCGCAGGTAATGGCCACATGAATGTGGTTCAGTGGCTTCATTACAATCGGTCGGAAGGGTGCACAACCAGTGCCATGGACAACGCTGCAGCAAATGGACACCTCAAGATTGTTGAATGGCTACATGAGAAACGTTCCGAAGGCTGCACCGATGATGCAATGGTCAGAGCTGCGGCATATGGAAGTATATCTGTTGTTGAATTCCTTTTCGATCGCAGATCAATTGAATGCACTTCTCAAGCTATCGACGAAGCGGCTATCAATGGCCACATCGAGGTCGTGCAGTTTCTCTTCGTGCGTTGTAACTTGCGTTGCTCCCATGCTGGACTTCATGCCTCAAAGATAAATGGTCAATTTGAATTATTGGCGTGGCTCGATCAGCAAGGTCAACATACGGCAAGTGAAGAAGAAGTATCAGCTGACGAACTGGAAAGCTTTGATTTTTTTAGATTATGAATGATTTTGTTTTTACAACGTGTGGCCTTCTCCATCGTATGGCTTTTAGTACTTCGACTTTAATGACAGCTCCGCGGCCAGGATAAGGATTCTAGTCACGGCAAACTGAAGGTCCCCGCT